>NEWO01000787.1:130378-143527 GCA_003013225.1 Phalaenopsis aphrodite | reverse complement strand
TTTTCAATATGAGATAATGTTAGAGATCGATCTTTGATACATATTAGCAATGATTTAAAAGACCAATTGTCAAAAAAAGATAAATGATGTACAACATTTTCTCCCTTTTTCCTTACTATTCTAAGTGGTCGCTTGAATTTTGCCCTTGAAAATGAAAAAATACAAGTTCAATGCACTAACAACATAAGTAGCTAGAGATACATGCCATGAAGACCATAATACACCATCATTATATTATGATCCAGAGATTACAGTACAACAAAGTTTACAACACCAAAAAAAAAAAAGCCTTATTTTATCTTATTAGCCCAAATCATATGCTATGGCACACAATTTTGTCATCTTTACAGCACAAGAGCATGCAAAGAGCAGTGACTAGCACATTAGAAAACAAGATGCTTCACTGTGATATTGCAGAACTCAAACTTAAGTAGAGTTAATTTTGAGTGTCAACTTATACGGTTAGAATCCATCAGTAATTGCTTAGGTATTGATCATTGAATGAAAATCCTAAAGCACATTTGATGGTGCCAAAAAATAGTAACTCTTCCACCCATTAGAAGTGTAGATGTAAAACAGTTGGGGAGTAAAAAGACACTGAATACCATGATGACGCTATCTTATTTTCATGTTAAAATGCATGTTATGTCAACCTAGCAATAATCTAAGTACAAGGGTTTATTCAAATGCCACAATAGATGGCCCCCTTGTCATTACTGTGGAAATAAGAACGGCAAACTTACAACAACCTCAACACTCTTCTAACAATACCGTCCATACGCACTACTCTTCCATGGAAAATTTATCTTTCAAATGTTCATGATTCTCAACTTTGCTAAACATACATTAAAATGGTTTTCATAGATAAATACATACATACAAGAAAAACTTTTTCTCTTTGTTCTGTTAGGTTAGCTTTCTATTTGTATGAAACTAAATACATGGATAAATAGAGTTCTATCAGTAAAGAGGTCAATAAACGACAAGAACTTTAAATCTGATAGTTCTGCAACTCACATCTTGAATGTTCACAATATCATGTAAATCAACCCCAGCTTGAAGCCCATCAAGAAGGCCTTGACAATAGTTGTAGAAATAGTCCGGATCATCACAAACAGAGAATGCATGAACCTGCTTTATAAAGCACAAACTGCCTAAAAGTAAAAATATCAGAAGGGATCAACCAAGCAACTAAGATTAGTATTAACATACTTTCGCTTGCAAATTGCTTAATGTAGATCCAAGAGCAAGGCCAGCAATAGTACCCCCACTACAAATAGCAAGAAGAAGGCCACATGAAAGAATGTTGTAAGCATTGAAAGTTTCCATAAGACGTAAGCATAATAGAAAATTGTACTACATGTGGTTGATTAGAAGTATGAAAAATAATTTGAATGATGCATGAGAGGGAAAAATAATAAAGGACCCATCACAGCATAGATTGTGTTGATCCATAATACATGCTTGAGAAAAAGTTAACAGCTACCTATAGGTTAATCTTCCATCTTAAGAAAATGAGATATTGAGGTGTTCTTAGAAAGTAGGGAGACATAAGAAAAAGAAATTGACATCTAGTTCCACAAGGTGAAATTGTTATATAAAACTGATATGATAATTATAATCCAATTTAAATTTCATCTTTAGATTGATGCATGGTGGTTGCTCAATCATGCAATATTAGAGAGTGTTAGAAGTTATATTAGGATTTTATTTGTTTCCTATTATTTCATATTTATATATTTCCTTTTATTTCCGACAAGTTATATGAGTTTTTGTTTTTGGTTTATTTCTTTTGATTTTTATAATCGTGTTATTTCTTTCTTAAGTTTAGAATTCTAGTAGGTTGTGTTTAAGCCAATATTCCATATCAATAAAAGTAATCCACTCATTCTCCAAACCAACATGGTATCAAAGCAATAGAACTTACCCTAGCCGACGAACCTTCACCTACCTGACTAAATCCCCTTCCTACAGCAGGAACTTTCTTAAGTTTTTATGGATCTTATTAATAGGCTCTTCAAAAAGTTTTTGGATACTTTTGTGATTGTTTTTATAGGCGATATTTTAGTGTATTCTAGTGATGAAGCCAACCATACAGATCATTTACATGTTTTACAAGTTTTAAGAAGAAAATATATTATATGCTAAATTTTTTAAAAATGAATTTTGGCTTAAAAGTATAGTTTTTCTTAGGCATATTATCAGTGGAAATGATACTTTGTGAATTATGATAAGATCAAGGTGATTGCAGATTAGCTAAAACAAACTACTATAAATGATGTCAGAAGTTTTCTAAGTTTAACTAATTATTACAAGAAATTTGTAGATGAATTTTGCCATTGTCCAGATTGACTCAGAAGGCAGTGAAGTTTGATTGGACTGATCATTGTGAAGAGTCTTTTCAGAATCTGAATTCTTTCCTGATGACTGGTTCAATGTTGGCTACTCTTTTAGGATCAGTTGAGATTCATATTTTCAGTGATACATCTTTAAAGGGTTTATGTTTGTATATTTATATAGAATAGAAAGGTCACTGCCTATGCTTTAAAGCAATTTAAGAATTGTGAAAGAAATTTTTCCGCACATGATTTGGAGCTTACGACGATTGTGTTTGCACTTAAGATATGGAGATATTATCTATATGGAGTCAGATGTAAGGTATTTACAGATCATCAAAGTTTAAAGCATATATTCACTCGAAAAAAAATAAATTTGAGGAAGAGCAGATGGTTGGAGCGCATTAAATATTATGATTTAGATATTCAGTACTATCCGAGAAAGATAAATGTGGAGACAGATGCATTGCGTAGGAAAACTCCAAGTAATTTGAATTGTTTATTTACTCAGCAGAAGCAATAACTTAGAGATTTGGAGAAACTGAAACTATTTTTAATGAATTATAGTGATGATGGTATAGTTCAACTAAATAAGTTGACAGTGCAGTCCAATTTAAAATACAAAATCGATGATTCATTAGCTAGAGATAAAAATACTAGAGTAGTGCAAGGCAAGCATTTTGGAGAAGCATGTGCTAGATCAGAATGATTTATTGAAATATAAAAGCAGGGTTTATGTTCCAGATGTTGGTAATTGGAGATGAAAAATTCTAGATAAGACACATTTATTTGGCTATATTATTCACCTAGGGAGTAATAAAATGTATTAAAATCTCAAGGAGACATTTTAGGGGCTGGGATTGAAGAGGAGAGTGGCAAAATTTGTAGCTAAGTATCTTTAGGCAGTTAGTGTAGCAAAACATCAGTTTCCTTGAGGTCAGTTATAGCCTTTACCGATTCTAAGGTAAAAAATGGAGGAGATTGCTATGAACTTTGTGATTGGATTGTCTAGGTCACGACAAAATCGTGATGTTATTTGGGTAAATTGTTGACAGATTGTCTAAGTTTGCCTTTTTTTTTGCACATTAGATAAGTGTATCCAGTTGAGTGATTAGCCAAATTATATGTGGATCAAATTGTGAGATTGCATGGAATGTTAAAGTTTATTGTTTCCGACAGAGAAGAAAGATTTGCTTCCAGATTGTGGAAGAAGATTCAAGAATCTTTGGGCATCAGATTGACTTTCAATACAACTTTTCACCTTCAGATAGATGGTTAGTTAGAAAGAACAATTCAAACTTTAGAGGATCTGCTAAGGTTGTGTTCTTGACTTTAGTGAAAGATGGAAATCATACATACCTTTAATAACATTTAATTACAATAACGGTTATCAGGCTAACATTGAGATGACTCTATATGAAGCTTGTATGGAAGAAAGTGCAAAACACCAATATGTTTTGCTGAAGCAGTGAAAGAAAGTTTATTGGATCTGGCTTAGTTGATGATATTATTGAAAATATTAAGTTGATTAGAGACAGATTAAGAGCGATACAGGATAAACAAAAATATTATGGTGTTGAGCATAGAATAGTGGAGTTTAAAATTGAAGAACTTGTCTTTATCAAAGTCGGTCACTTTAAGTGTGCAAAACTTTGGAAAGAGAAAAATTGGGTCTCACATATTTAGGCCACTATGAAACTGTGGAAAGGATTGGAAATGTGACGTACAGATTAGCTCTATTAGCTCATATGCAAGGAGTGCATAATATTTTTTACATTTCTTCATTTTGAAAGTATAGCGGGTGATAGCAGACTCAGTAGATATACAATCTGATTATTATTTTATATAAAATAGCCAGAGGATTTTGGAATATGATGTTAAGAAGCTTCATAATAGAGAAATGTCATTTGTGAAGATTTTATGAAAGCATAGATCGGAGAAGGATGGCACTTGAGATAAAATTTCCCATATGCAAGAAAGATGTCCGCAGCTTTTCATTTGATGTATGGTTGTTTTTGTATTGAATGTTTTCAAAAAAGATTGTAATAACTGTCAGTTAAATAAATAAAATAAATAAATATTAATAAATATAAATCCAATAATAATAATAATATAATAATCAAATAGGGGCATCTCCACGATTTTGACATAATAGTAGTATAACCTCTTCGAACGAATCGACAGAGAGAGTGAGAGAAAAAACAAGAAGATACAAAGTGGAAAAGAAAAAAGATGGAAAAAGGAAAAAAGATGAAGAAGATAGAGAAGGAAAGATGCCGCTGATTGCGAGCATGGGAGGCTTCAAAGCTTGCGTAGCCAAAGGAGAAGACGACGTCGTGCCATAACTGAAAGAAGGAGACTCTACGTGCTTGCGTGCAGAGGAAATAGAACTCGAGCACTAGCAAAGGAGAAGAGACTCTACGTGCTCGCGTGCAGAGGAAAAGGAGGAGAAGGCTCGTGCGTACGGGTGGGAGTCCACCCTCACATGTCGAGGTAGAGGAGAAAGAAGAAAAAGGCGCGCGTGTTGTGCGGAGTCGAGCTGAGATCGAAGGAAGAGAAGGGGAAGTTGAGCCTTACATGCATTTAAAAGAGGACGTAGGCGGCTTGCATGTGAGAGGCAGAGTCGAATCTCTAATCATGAGGCTGAAGAGAAAGGTAAATTAGGGTTTTATTAGGTAATTTAATGAATTTTAAAATGTTGTGTGTACTTGATTAATGTTAATAGACAGTTTGATTGAATCAGTACTCAAGATATATAAATTTCAGCTTGGAGCGAGATCCATCCAAGAAAATGATAAGGTAATTGTTAATGTTATTATTGTTATTAGAATAAATGATATAATTAGTTAAATGAATATTATTAAATTTTATTCAATTAGGATGTGTGGAAGAAGGCTATTCCTTTTTAGATTAGTAAAAGATTGATGATATAGTGAAGTAGAGAAATACAATTTACGGAGTTCGCTTAAAGATTAATGTGAGTAATTATTTTATTGTATGTATTAAATTAAAGTTTTTTAAATAAAGAATTGCATTATTGATTTATATATCTGCTTTTATAATCAGAGACATGTGAATTAAGGAAATATTGAAATGAATAAAGTGAAAATAAAAAAAAGAAAAATAGTGGTTTAAATAATCTTAAATGAAATGTAAATGTTTACATCAATCTTAATTACTCTAAACTGGTACTGACAGAAAATACGATGTACGCGTGCACAAAAAAAGAAATGTAAATAGTAAAAGTGTACCTTCGGGTTGCGGGTGCAAATTTTTAAGGATACCTATGAGTACAATTTTAAAAATATCAAGTATGACGGTAATCCTTATATGACTTTTTAAAGAGGATAAAAATGGTAATTGCTTAAACTCAAATGGGAAAGGTTCAATTTAAAATGAAAGCTTACAATTTTATTAAGTAATGAACTACATTTTTTTGGTTATTTATGCATAGCATTTGTATATGAATTTTATGCATAACAAGATTGTAATTGTTCACTAAGTCATGAAAACTTACTATTGATTTTAATTATTTCTTTTAGGAAAAATTGTACATTGATATGTCTGACATGAGAAATGTAATTTATAAAACGGGACTACATCTGAAAGGTATTATGTTGTGATTTGATTGCACTTTTCCTTTTGTACTATTTTCTTCTGGGTAGTGAGATGTTATATGTTTAATGAGAGATTGTCTGTAGATTTTGTCATTATTTCTAGATGTTTTAATTCCTATATAGTGTACTTCATAATTTTATAGTGGCTTTTTTATATATTAGAAGTCATAAAAATCTATGGAAAGTAAATTAAAAGTTAATATCATCCAACCGTGGTTCCTAACTTAATGAATGCTAAGTTATCACGCCCAATTGTGACACCATCGTTCGACTTTTTCTACTTTGAACTTCAAAAGCGTGAACAGTTATGGCATCTAATGGGGCATGCATACAGGGACTTTATACTAATTAAGCTTAATTAATCTTGGTTAATAATATTAATAATTACTAAAAATCTTTTAAAGTCAACAATATGATATTTGGTTTTTTTAACACTAATAATATTCATAAGCTGCAGCGTTTGTCTAGAATCTTGTTTATTACAAAGAGGAAAAAAAATGTTTGCCTTCTACTTTGCAACTACAATTTGCTTCAACTTGTTTTAACTTTCGAAAGGACAAATGCAACAAAAAGATGCTTGCTATAGGAGTAAAGATGGTATCATTTTACGATAAAATCTGCTCCGAAATAATAGAGTATAACCTGCCGCACGCAACAACAATGTCATCAAAATGAACTCCACCAAAACTGCACTTAGTTTGTTGTTCTATCTCCCTTATTGCTTCAATGTAGCCCCTGAAAGAAAGAGAACCAATAAATCATCAACGGATAACATTGACACTACAAACAAGCCATGTAATACTAAAAAATCTTGAAAGAATATGATGAATAGGACATAAGACCATCACAATTAATATGCTGAAAAAAACATCAACTCTGAATATTTTTTGCTCGACAAATTTAGTCCATTTTTAGCTATGGTTGGCAGACAAAACTCAATAAGGGGAATAAAAAAAATCAATATAAGAAGAATCTGAGTCTATAATACTGGATTTGGGAAGGAAATAATTGGTTGGAAGGTAGAGCATAGAAGAGTAGGCTGTTGGCAATAGTTGGGCATGGAGGTTGGTGAAGGGTAGTAGTTGGTAAATGCAGAAAGCACCTGCATCTAATATCACACAAGCAGCAACATATACTAGGAGGGAGACACCAGTAGACTGCTATTTGTCCCGGCAATTGCTGCAAGCAAAAGCCTACTAAGGTGGCATATGTTGGGAGCGTCCCTAAATTGATCAGCCGAACCTTGCTATGCCCATAATTAACTACCCAAATGGATCATATAGCAAGCTTTTAGAAATCTAGTAAATACTCTGACAAGAAAATGAAAAATGTAAAATCATCAGCTGTATATTATGAAATTAGAAAATGTGACAGCACAACTCTTGATTAACTCCTGATATATAAATCCAAACTACTGTTTCTTAAATGTAATCCACTAGGCCCAGCTATCACAGTTTTATGCTAAAGATTATATTGCTACAAACAACTCATTGTACAGCAAATTCACCCAAAAAGGAATCTCAATAGGAATAAAAAATAATAAACCCAGAGAGAGTTTAGAAAGAATTCCCTACCAATTCAATGTTGCTTGAAACTTGTTGATTCTAGAATAATATCAGATTAATTGGTTAGAACAATCTCAGTGAACTCTTTTCCAATCAGATCAAACAACAAGATTCAAAATGACGCATGTTGCCCCAGGAAAAATTCATTCAAACTTCAAACTGAAGCAGATCAGCCAAAATTCCCTAGTCTAATAGAATCTATTAAACCTAAAAGTTTAAAAGTTGAGTTTAGAGAATTTGACAAATTAACGTAGCGCCTGTTGACCTCATTTTTGAGGTCATTTCATTTTCTAGGGTCTTAGGATCTAGCTCTAGGAGTTCCTATTGACCATCTTAGAAAACTAGAATTGAGACTCACCCTTTTAGAAATTCCAACCACTTCCTATTTTTCTTTGATGTCTAGCATTTTTGGCACAAGACCATCGTCTTATGAACGAGCGGTTATGGGCTATTTTGCGAAGATTCAAGAGAAAAGTTCCTAATAGGACTCCAAGCCTTAGGAAAACATCTTCATGACCTTTTCGTCACATACACACACCAATGCACAAAATTCACTGAGTTGCACGAAATCGGACATCAATTAAGCTTAAAGGACGGGTGAAAATGCGAACTTCTCCGGATGACCTCCGACGACAAAATGGACTGCGCCAACGCGTCCGGGATACCAATTTTGGTAGGAAAGGACACCCATATTGCCATATTTTCGACACGAGAAAATTGACACGCAAATCGATGAATTCATCAAAACGACCTCTGACGGCAAAACAAACAGCGCATGTGCATCTGGAATGTCGATTTTCCTAGGGAAAACACCTATTTTGCTTGGGCGCCGCACATGAATAAATCGCATGAAATTTGATATATATATATATATATATATATTTCTTATTTTTTTTTTTCTCCCTAAATTCCCAAATCCATCGCACCCGATCCCGCCTCCCTCACGTTCGCGTGAAGTCACGGCTCGCCTCTCCCTCTCGGTCGCTCGCAATCCAGGCGGATCCCTAGTGGGCCGAACCGAACTCATCCGCTCCTCGCCGATCCCTCTTCTTCCTCGCGAGAGATCGGCCCGCGGTCCCTTCCGCGTGCTTCTGTACCCTGGCTAAAGGCTTCCACAACGTGCAACGCGAACTGCTCGCCTGCAACAAAGCTTCGTCCTCTCCTCACGCGAGGTTTGTCGCTTCTCTTGGCTTGGCTCACCGCCCAGGTAAGTGACGAGAAACGCATCTCCTCTTCCCTGGCTATATAAACCCCACTTGGGGAGGAAGTCTAAGGCTGGCCGAAATTTCTGAGAGTGGGGAGGTGCTGTCAAAATCTCCTCTAATTTCATTCTTACTTGTTCTTTTCATCCTCTGTGGTTTGAAGATTTTTGAAAATTTTTGAGAAAGAAAAGAGAGTTTTGAGAGAGGAAAACTTGAATTTCTTTCTGCTGTTGGGAAAAATATTTATTTCTGTCTTGTTGTTCGAAAGCATTCGTAGGGTGCCATTCTCTTAGGCTTTTAGGAAGAGAAGCTTTGTCGAAATCCTCTTTAAGCTAGAACTTTCGAGTGCTTGTGGCGTGGAGCATTTTTGGTTGCCGTTTCTGGAGATCTTTGGGAGGAATATCTCGTTCGGAGTGGTGTTCATGAATCATTCTTATAATTTTATTTTAAATCAGCATTAAGAGGTATTTATCTTCCCTCCTCCGATTTGCAACGTTTCCGATGACATCTAAAAATACTTCTTTGCTCTTTTAAGACATGTGAAAGCTTCTTTGGGTTTAATGTGTTACACTTGGTGGATTTGAGAGTTTACATTTTTATGAGGTGCATGTGCACGGGTGTGGTATTTTCTTGTTTCCTAACTCCAAGGCATGGTTTTATGCGTGTTAAAATATGATGTGTTGCTTGGATCGGGACATTAAGCTAGTTTATTTTATTTTTTTATTTTTAAAAAAAGAGATGAAAAAGAGGAAGGGAAGAAAGATGGGAGATGTTTCGGCTAGCCTCGGTATGGAAAGGTTTGCTAGAGCTTGTTCCTTTGCCTTCATTCAATTAATTTTTTGGCTTTGATGTTTGCTCTTTTAATCACTTCTTATTCACAAATGGTAGCATGACATGTGGATGCAAAGATCTAAGCTTGTTTCGAGATTGAGCATGAATATTTGCTTAGGATGGTGAGAAATGAAGCATATATATATCAGTTTCCCTTACTTTCTTGTAATATGTGGAAGCATTGGTAGAGCATTTTAAAAATGTATTTTATTCCTCATAAATGTCAACGACAAGCATGTGTGGGTTATCTTTACTTTCCTTACTTGAAGCACTTTAAAGCATGGCTAGGGTGGTCTTGGAATGCATTTTACTCATTTAGAAATACATTTGGAAAAGCATATTTGGGGCTTATGTTTTATTTCTTCTTGCTGCCCCACATCAGAATACCTGCAGGAAATTATGTTTATGAGCTGAAAAATGTATTTGGAGCTCATTTATTGCTTCTCTTGCTGCCTCTTGATAAAATACATGCTGGAAATTATGTTTATGAGCTAAAAAAATGTGTTTGGAGCTCATTTATTGCTTATCTTGCTACCCTTTGATCAAATACATGCTGGAAATTATGTTTATGAGCTAAAAAAATGTGTTTGGGGTTCATATCTTGTTTATCTTGCTACCCTTTGTTCGAATGCATGATTGGAACGAAATTATCAAAGTTTCTATTGTTGATATTCCTGTTTATAATAAATGTCAGAAAGATATGCTCTCATTTGATCCATTTGGTAGCCTCGGTTTTTGGCTTTTCCTTGAGATTGAATTATAATTGAAGACATGCTTTCTGTTTTGCCCCATGCATTGGGCTCCGTTTGCCCCTCTTTGGTATTATATTTTGGCTGAAATTTCTTAACTACTTTGAACTTTTCCTTGGATTTAACTTGACACTTTTGTTGAGTATGGCTTGGTTGGAGGTTTTCTTATCCTTCGCCCTTACCCTTAGGTTTGTGTTGTGATGAATTTCTCCTTGTTATATGTGGGTGACTGAGAGTCTAGATTGATGACTTTGATTTGCTATCTTTGCCATAAGAATGTCTAGGTGGCTTTGTTAGTTTGGTGGTGTTGGGTTGCTGCCTTAGCCGTGAGCTTCATATTTATTAGGCTGGACTTTGGTCTTGGTGTTGGTTTGTTGCCTTAACCGTGAGCTTCATGTTTACTGTCTCTATAATTCTCTTTTCTTTTGACTCCTCCCCATGAGCTGGATTTGGGGCTTTGGTATGTTGCTTTTGCTGTAAGTCTAGCTTAGTGATTTGCAGTTTGTTGTCTTTGCCATAAGGATGGCTTGGTGGTTTTGTTGGCTTAGTAGACTCTGGTTTGTTGCCTTACCCCTAGGTTCTCCTTACAATTGTTTTACCCGTGAGCTTTAACTTATGACATTTTAGTGGGATAAATTGGATTGGTAATTATCTCTTTCTATTGCTTTGATTACGAATATTTATATGGACAATTTCATAATTGTGAGATATAAAAAAAATGAAATGAGCTTTTGATTAAAGTTGAAGTTGAAGGGCTTTGATAATGGCATGATTTTTGGAGGTACAGAAGGATGTTCTCCATGAATTGTTCCCCTATATTTTATGAAATGTAAAAGGCTCTTGAAGCTTCATGTTGAGTTTGATATAAATTGAAGTCATGTTGGGTTTGAAAATCCATAAAAGTGCCACTTGGAAAGGATATCCTTCTCGGGATTGATCCGATCATTTTTTTTAACGAATTTAAACGTTTTAGACCGATACATTCATGATTTTATTTTAAGCTTCACTGATTTGGCTTGGTTTTAAAAAAAACGGATTGGTCTCCTTTTCGTTTGTTTTGTTTTCTTTTTTTTTAACGGTCAAGTTAAAAATGAGAATTTCCGATTTAATTATATTCAGAAATGATTTACAGTTTTAAGGGAAATATGAGGGAAAGAGAAAGGGAGAGAAAATTTAAAAATAAGATTTGGATTTTCGAGGGGATAAAATCTAAAGGGGAATAGAATAGCGAACCATCTACCGTTCATTTTTGCATATGAAAGAAAAAATTCTAAATTGGAAGAATAGTTAGGTGTTGTAAGAAAATGAGAGCTTAGATAACAATTAGGGACATGGATTGGAAATATTAGTAGACGTGCACTTAGGTCACTTAAGCTTTGAATAAACTTAAATCCAGTTGTTCTAACTATCTTTGAAGCACACTTCACAACTCTTTTGCCAAAGCTATAGGTTTACCCTTTAGGTTCTAGGAGTCTGATGATGAGCTAAGCTTAATCTAAAGATGTTTGAAGGTTAGTTGAAAGGACACTTAACTGAGGTTAGACACTTTAGAACCACTTCAGACCCAAACTAAAGTGTAGGCTTTCTAAGTCTTAGGAGCACACCTTGAGAGAGAGTTTATCATCCTAATGTTCAAATAATCTTAAGAAGCCAGACATCTGACCCCAATTCATGAGATAACTAGGACATTAGGCACGATGGTGCACTAGATTGTGATTCATAACTGATTTAATTAGATCAAATAATGAAATTCTTACCTTAACTTGATCAAAACTGAAACCCAATGCTCCGGGATTCGAGTTTGTCTTATACTCAAATCCTCCTGACAATTGGGGACATTCCAATAACACATAAAAATTTTCTATTCCTGGTCCTTTATATGTGATATTGTGTTTCATTTATTTGTTTATCTTTTTTCACGATTTACCTGTTTCTGTTAAGTCCTTTTTCAGGTCATATTTTCATCTTTTACACAGTGCATAATAGCTAAACTTAAAGGAGCAATGAACCTACCAGGTGTACAAGTTTAATTTATATTGTAACATTTTATTTTCCCAGCATGTTATATTGTTTTCATAGCCTATTATACTATTTTCTTAGCATGCTATACTGTCTCTTTTTCTACTGTACACTATACTGCTCTTTTCTGTTATACTGCATGCTTAGTTACTTTGATACACTATGTGTTAGATTAGGATAATCTAGTGGTTATGTGTATTTTCAAAACTAAAACTAAACCAGGAGGTGCTACTACGAGAGGCTTGGAGCAAACATCGTGGGCAGCACGGCAAGGGATAACTTCAAGATGAATCTGCAGCAGCAAAACACATTCACATCACCTATCACTTTCTTTAGTTTAAAAAACAACCCATATTATCATTTCTTTAGGCTTTTTGCACAACTCTGTTGTGTAATTATAAGTCATAACGCATTAGGATTCCGAGGTTACTGTTTGATACGGTGTAAATCCTCCTGTCTTTTTAGGCTATTTGCACAGTCAGACATTGTGCAAACACAAGTCCTAAATCTTAAATAATTTGCAGGATTGAAATATCAAATTAAATCATTTCAAAAGACATAAAACCGAACAATAGGATAGTTGGGACATCTTCGGGGTTTCTCCTGGATCTGTGATATCCCCTACTTTTCTTTCATTTGGATTCCTTAAATAATTGTTCCTATTTTGAGTCATTCCCATTTGATTTTCCCCATGTCCAATTGTGAAAACTTAAACTTTGAAATCTTGAAAGCAAAACCACATGATCTTAATCGAGAGTTTTCTTAAGTGATTTTGATCATTTAAGATTTAATTAACTATAGCGGCTTGCCTCTATAGGGAACCAGGAACC
>NEWO01000787.1:76959-88481 GCA_003013225.1 Phalaenopsis aphrodite | reverse complement strand
AGGGATGTAAGGTTGTCCAACAGCTGGACAATAAGCAGGAGAGAATGGGAAGGGGTGACAGCAAGCAAGGAAGGGGTGGTCGCAAGATTGGAAGAGGCATCGACAAGCAGCAGGTGGACAAGAAGGGCGGCAACAACAGTAAAGGGGTTGGAAGGGGCGACAACAAGTAGAAGGATACACACCAACTTAGGACGAGCTATAGCTGAAACACTATTTTTTCATCGGATACAACCCTAGAAGAGAAAAATGAGACGTCGAAGGCTACCCTGACAGAAATCTCAAGCAGAAACTACAAATCTTAAAACAAGAATCACATATATAAGCTCTAGAAAATTAGGATTGAATTCCCTTATGGAAAGGAGGCACCAATCCCTCGTGTGAGAGCCGATTGGCCATCCGGAGTGTGGACTTCACGAAGGAAATTATGGGAGAAGCTTGCTGCTCTCACTACGTTGTGCTCGCTACTCTCACTATGCCGTGCTCGCTGTGTTATTTGTGTGCCACGCATTAAGAGATGTCAACATTGAGAAACAAAGGTGCATTATTTGAACTTTCATGAAAAAAGACCCTAGAGAAGAATAATTAATATACAGTGACTCCATGGTAAGCCCTAAGGCCCAAAGAGAGGGAACGAAAAATAACATAATAAATCACCACACAATAAAGGCGAAGGCAGAAAGATGTATTTGGTCACTTTCGGGCAATATTTACAATACCTAAAAACTAATTGTGACGAACTCAAAGAAATTCTAAATCCTAACAAATGATTACAGACTCTAGGAGCATAAAAATTAGCAGCACTGGTAGAACTCCTGAGGAGAAAGCATGAAGGATGGCCCTTCTGCCGATGGCCCTTCTGCCAACAAAGTTGTAACCTACAACCAGCTTTCATAATTATTTCCTCAACATGTGCCACAAAGCCGCATCCTTCTAGCAACTTTGTTTTGGCTATGTGATGTTTTATAAGGTATAAATGAAAAATACACTAAATAAATTTAACTCATACTAGAATTATAAAAAATCAGTCCATTGCATTTGAATTTCAAATAGATCATTTTCACACACGAAAGCATGCGCTAATTATCAAAGATGAGAAAATAATGAGTTAGTTTCCATTTGAATAAAATTTTCATAATGTTTTATTTTAATTGTATTGTTTCTTGTACTATAGCAGCAGTTGTGGAAATTCAAAATTTTCCTTTGAAACCTGCATTCAACAGCTGATAGGGATTTGGATGCGTGAGATGGCTAATTAAGGGATACATATTAGCTTATACATTTATATAATAACCATTAAAAGCTTAATAATTAACTATCCTATTTTCCATCCCTGATTTTCCCCATTTTTGTGAGCTCTAGGAGACAGAAATAGGAGGAAAGAAAAAAAAGTGGGGGGAGAAGAAGAGAAGAGAAAGAAGAAAAGGTAGAATAGACTAAGATTCTGAATTTTTTTTTTATTATTTTTTTTAATTTTCCAATTTTTTAAAATTTCTTCAGTACAATAACTTTGATTTGAGGTTGATAAGCATATGAATTTGTATGAAAAGTAATTCGGATGTAACAGGTTATTTCAATAATATATTGGTTTAATTTGATTTGATAACTAGGAATAGAGTTTAATAGTTGAGATTTATTTAGTTTAGGTTTTTTATAAATGAATGAAGTTTAGGGGCGTTTGATTCAAAGCAGTAAATCATCATTCGGGTAATATACATCAGAGGAATTTACATACACAGCACCCAATTCTTATGCATTTACCTATCTCACACCCAAACTCTCTTTTTTTTACAAACCGAGCACCCAACTTACCCTTTTCACCACTCTCCCAACAGGGAAATCCACATTTTCATCCTTAGGCAGGGTGCTTATTTTGTAAAAATAAGAGTTTGGGTGTAAGATAGGTAAATGCATAAGAATTTGGTGTTTTATATGTAAATTTCCATATATACAAATTGTAATTAAAAAAAAAAAAATCTTTTATCTTTTGCATATGTATTTATATGTAAATTAGACAGATGGGGGCAATGCAATAAAAATTTCTTATTTTATAGAAAACAACTTTACAATTTACTACCTAAGTGTAGATGATCAAACATAAATTTTGATAATACAACCTCTCAATTACATAATTTTGTCTCCAATGGCAGACAAGTTTAAAGAGAGTCGTCTTAGATGGTTTGGTCACATTAAAAGTCAACCAACTGATGATCCAGTTAGGAGAGTCGATAATTTAGATTCAACTTATGTTAAGAAAAGTAAATGTAGGGCTAATAAGACCTAAGCATGTTGTATAAAATGTGATCTTAATTTATTAGAATTTAATGAAAGTATGACATTCAATAGAACACCGTGGAAAAAAAAAAGATTCAAGTAGCCGATCCCACTTAGTAGATAAAGGCTTGTTGTTTTTGTTGAATCTCTTAATTATTAATTATGTATATCATGATCATATAAATTTTAATTGCTAGCACTTTTAAATAAAGACATCTAGTATTTAGAAATTGCTCATTTGTATATACAATTATTCAACACTCTTTAAAATGAATTGTATGTTTATTCCAATGTTCAATGATAAAAATTTATTGTGTTTAAGAAATATAATGTTATTGGGAATAGACTAGCAATGACATATTTATGATACTTGTAAAGGCAGGGCCACAAAGGTGAGTCCATAAATGAATATGATAACATGTATAGATAAAGTGATAAAAATAAGCCCATATATGAATATGAAGCCTGTACGGATAGGATGACAAAGTGGAGTCCATATGAAAGTAAAAGGGTCTTCAAACTAAAATGCTTAATAAATCTATACAGGGACAAAAGGGGCCCTAATATAATGGGTAATAAATTTATTATCACAAGCATTATATGATCGAAATCTGAGAGAAATATTCCCTTTTATGCCAAGTAATAATTGAAAGAAAACAGAGAAAAAATTATGAAAAATTTAAACTAACATAATATCACTTGTGTGTATGTTAAAAAATAGTATTTTTATGATTATAAATTTAATACTCTTTTAAATTTTAGTTTTAAAATTATTTTATTTATTATCAGATCAATTGTTGTTCAAATGATTTTATTTTACAATGATTATTTAAAATTAGATTATTCTATGTTATTTTTATTTATTTCTTAGACTACTTGAATTCTATAATAGAGTTGTGTATCTTTTTGAGCTTCTAAACTCAACATAAATTATGGTAAATTTTATTTCAACAGAAGGAAAAGATAAAGGTAAGGATGAGTAAGAATCAGCCTTATTTCTGCAAATAATAATTTTCTTGTAAAGATGTAAATAAAAGATGAAGTTTATGCTTTGTAAAAGAATCCTAATGTGTATTAAATGCTCTATAGACATATAATTAGAATATTTTGGATTAATTCTGCTAAATTTGACTGGTTAATGTTACTGAATATGTAAAAATTGTAATAATATATTATATGATGTTTTGGATCTAAGTTATTACGTTTTTCATCCTTTCTATTCCGATAAGTAGAATACTAGAACAAGTATTTAAGTATATTCAATCAGCTAAATTACATCTCCATTACAACCTGCTATAACATAGAGGAGAGGTTGTCGTGGGGCATGACACTATACATACAACCTTATAATCGCATTATAACATACACAATGAAGTGCCATTTGAATGATAGCTTATAAACCTCAATTGCAATAAGATATTATGTGAATTAACATGAACTATTATCAAGTTAACGCTTGAAAAAAATTCAGAATCCTCATAAATATTAGTAAATACATATGAGAGCATTTCCAAAATCTAAACAATCTTGATATTGAGCTTCATATTTGCAAGAGTTTTAAGCAATTTCCCTTTACAATTAGCTGTAAGTCCAGCCTAGATACCCACATCTTTGTTGCAATTTGCGCATACAACTCCAAGCAGTATGATTATTGCAACCTTATCCATTCCCTTTTCCAAACGAAGGCAAATCAAGAGTGCTAGAAGCAACCTTTAAGAACATAAAGTTTAAAACTAAATAAAAAATTATTCATATTTGATTAACTTGAAGTAATATAAGAATCATCCAACTGAGGAATAAATTAAATAACTGAATTCCTACTTCACAGTTATGCCAAGAGTTTGAAAAACTTTTTCATTTAATAGTAAAACTTGATCCTCAACTACTGAAGGTCGGAAGAAAAAAGTTTGAACATACGTTCCATAAGAATACCAATAACTTGAAAGATAGATTATATGAAAGCAGAAAACATAAAACTACTTCAACGTCAACTCACCAACTTCCTAGGGAATTCGATCCTCCAACTGGAATAACATATGGTTTTCTCCCTTCACTTATCAGTCGCTCTTTTAGCAGATCAGCAAGAGCCTACACAGAATCAGAAACATCATTTGGTAAATCTCAACTACAAAAAATCAGCAAAAGAAATGCAAGATATAAGAACCAACTCACGCATAAAAAAAACAATCTTTGATGTGATATATTTCCTTACAAGATCGTGCATATTAACAAAGTTACACATTAAAGCACAATATTAGAAACCGAGTGGAGCCAGATCAAATAAAGAAGAAATTATTAGATGCAGGTAAGAACAATCTAAAATAATAATAGAATAATAATCACCATTATTACCCGTTTAATACAGTGTCAAAGCAATCAACAATTCAACTGAGTCCTTCTATGTATTCTAAAGATTTGAAGGCTTGCATAGAAAAGCTGCCATTTCTACATCCATTAGTTAGGGTAAATTGCAGCATTATTCCCCTTTTCGACTACATTACGTGATAGTCTCTGACTCTAATTTTTAAGGACTGACCAACTTGGTCCATCAATTTTACAGAAATCATTCATGCCTGAGTCATAAATCGAACCATGAGAAATGGCAATGAAAAGAAGATTAGACGAATGTTTTAAAAAGTAGGTTCACTAGGTCCCCAAGTTAATTCCACCATATCCCTCGTCCTCCATATCACCCTTTCCTCCACCTCTCAGTGACCTCTATCCATCTTTGCAGCTATCACAACTGATGCTTGCTATGCATATGAATGTAAGAGGTGCTCTTCTATCTCCTCCTCCTTAGACCCAGCTTCCCGCACCAGCTGAACACTATCTCCAACAAAATAAATAAAATGAACGTCCCTAGTTTTCTTCCATGTCACGTATCATTGCCTTTACCCTGCCCCCCAATTTTTAAGACCAAAGCTTGACACATTTTAAATGCAAGAAACAACAAATATAAACAAGATGATTATAAAAATTATAGTAAGAATGAAAAGTCGTTTAGTCGTATTTATCTTCAGAAAATACAAATAAACTTCAAATTGTAGACAATTTTTTTTAACAGATGGCAATATACAAACAACACGTTTTAATATTAGCATCTATACCTGCTTGCAACTAATAACGAAAGTAAAAATACAAGTGTTTCTTTTTAATTACTGTAACATTATTTTTTTTCTTCAAAAGGCAATTTCTCCAGGGTGCAAAAGAAGTCTTCATGATAACTTACAAGATCACAGACACGCCATTCCACATGAGTATAGAAGTGTATAAGATAAAACTCAAGCACTGAGAGCAAGCCATAGTACTGCACACGCTATTGTGGCAAAAAATGGTTCTCAACACATGAATTTAAATGCATCTGAACTAGAATAATAGATCCATTTGAATACAGTCCAGGGCCAATTTCGTGTATAACAATGACAAGAAGAATAACTAGTAATCCATTAAAAACTAAAATAATATACTAAAAATAAGAATGCAGATCAAAAGATTACACACCACACTGCCGATACTTGCATATTCTTCCTTTGAAACAAGTTCAACTTTTGCTCCAACTAATCTCTCAACAAGGAGATTGCCAGTCAGACCAGGATCTGTGTCCACCAGAATCTGGAAAACATCATGCCAGAAAGTTTCTCTGGATGTGCTTGAATAGAAATGTGGCAAATAAAATGACACAATATGTTGCATAACACATAAGGGTAGAAAGCTGATTGCAATGTTGGAAAAAGGGAGAGAGAGAGAGAGAGAGAGCTATTTGATTAGGATGGTTTAAATTACCTTTGAGGTGCGAAGTATTAGATAACAGTCTATATTCAGATATCTAGCAGCCACTGCAGTTGCACGACAGTGGTTGCTCTGAATGCCTCCAACTGTGATTACACAGTCTGCACCATGTGCCACTGCATCTGCCAATAAGAATTCCAGCTTCCTGACTTTGTTACCACTCAATTGCATTCCTGAAAGATCATCACGCTATGTGTTTTGGATTCTCAGTTAGTCTAAATTTATTATTAAAATAAATTCCACTATAAATGATGGAAATTTCAAATACAAATTAGCAAGTGGTTGACAGAAAGAAAAGCTTAAGAATCCACTCTAAAATGTACCTTTATCCAGATTTCTGTATCGCTAGGTAGATTAGGAACGCTCCATTTGTGAATTGGAGTAGGAAACTGTAAGTAACAAAAACAAAATTAAGTAAAATTAAAGCTTATTTGGGATCAACTTTGGTTTTTATTTTTCTTTTTTTCTTTCTTTTTTATTTTAAAAATATATTTATTTAGTGCATTTTTTATATGTTTTAATTTTTTTATAAACAAGTTATCATCTTTCTGTAAACACTCAAAATAATTTTTATATGTTTTGAATGTTTTAAAACAGCCTTGTTTGATTGTGACTTACCAAACATGTTTTGTATCAAATCAATTTATAAGAAAATAAAATAAAAATAAAAAAATAAAATTGATTTCAAACAGTCCCTTAATCTCTAAAAACCATGCACATGAAACAAAACAAACTTAATTATCAGGTAAACCCATTAAGCTATTAAAGTGCCGTAATTGCTTTCTACTCAAACAGAAAATAAATTTAGAAGACTATTATCTCCCTATTTAACAAATCTTGAATAATGGAAAACAAGGATAAAATTGAGAATTAGAGCAGACTGTGAAGGCCATCTCAGCTTCTACATTGATCAGGGAGACCAAGATGTTTATGAACTAGTTGTTCGTAGCCCTGCTGCAACAAAGTCTACTCAAAAACCTGATTAAGCTGCTTCGTATGACTTGAAGTAATGTCTGAGCCAATAATCTGCCCAAAAAGTATCTTTCTGAAAGTTAATCCTAAGAGATTAGTACTACATGATAATTCATTTTTCCTTCATCTTCAAGATAATCAAATGAGATATGGGACGTCTATTAATAGCTAGAATGTAGAAAATGTATGAATGCACTCCTATTCATAATTGCTTTCAGATCACCAAAGAATATCAGCATATTTCCGATTAAAAGCACACTCTACTTGCCTTGGGCAACACTAATCAGAACTCAGTGGCATTATCGATATCAAAACTCAATATAGTTTCGAAGTTAAGACAAAAGAAATCCCAACTTGTTCATTAAGTATGATGATTTGGAAGATCCCTCCCATATATTTCTGTATATGGTACTGATTTGCTTTTTTTTTTTATTTTTTTCCGTATATGTGTTTTTGCATGGTCATTTTGAACTGGACAAAGGGCTATCTCACGTGTTCTATTGTTGCTACATTATGGGTGAATCAGTTATTTTTGGGAATAACCTAGGTCCTGGAAGTGAAATCTTAACCACAAACTTTGTAAATTTCTAAAGCAATTCTTTCACACTCAGCTTTTGCACAAGATCTTGCAACTACATTATCCTTTTTACTCCTCTATGTAGCTAAGTCCCACCAATAAAGTTAAAGAATCTTTAAGTTAATCACCTATCATCAACCATCCCTTCCCTATTAGAATCTATATATAGATCGATATTTTGCTTGTTTGTAATTTTAGATAATAAAATTGTCTTTCCTGGGGTAGATTTTAGATACCTCAAATGCACATGGCAACATTCATGTATTGCTCACTAAGATTATGCATGAAATGGCTGAATATACTCAAATCATAGGTGAGATCTGATCTTGTATGAGTTAAATACAGCCTTTAATATCTCCCCCTCAATTGAAACATGGCTTCTTTTAATACATATCTTCAAATTCTATTTCATTAAAGCATGTCAGGTAGTTGGTAGACTACAACAACAACAATGACAACAAGCATTTATCCCACTGAGTGGGTTGACAGCATGAATCCTTTTTTTCCATTGTGCCCTATTAAGTGTCATATTTCATATAATTCTAATAAATAAATAACTAAATAAGGTATGACCCAAATATCGATACCAATGTCAAGTCTCAAAGATCTTCTTTGATAGATGTGGTCTTGCTATTGCTAAATCTCATTATAATCTACAAGATGATCTTAATTCTAAGCTAAGTAATGTAGCTTCCCTCTCTTGACACCATAACCTATCATTCGCCAAATCTGAGTGTCCTTAAGAACACAATGATCATGTAAAAAAAATAAAACAAAAAAAAGGTGGTAGTGATTTCAGAAACAAACAAAAAGTTATAATATGAGGGACCAACTACCCCATGTAGTGGGATTAAGGCTTTGTTGTTGTTGTTGTTGTTGTTGTATGAGGGACCAACTAACATAGACTCGAGGCTTAAAAAATTAACAAGATTTGAGGACCCTTCACCAAAAACTAAGACTAATTACACAAAAATCACCATTGATCGTGGAGGCAAAATTTTAGTAGAATGGGTTAAGGTTTAAAACTTGTCAAACAATACATATGATTAATTAAACTAAAATCAATTATACATGGACCATTTAAAACAAGTGTAGAAGTGATGAAAATTTTAACTCCAATATTTGCCTTGATGACAAATGCTCGTGTTAGTATGTATTAAAGGCATTTCTTCCTTTATTTGAACTTCTATAGCAATAGACAACCACATGGAATTTGAAGTCATGTTGGGCCCCACCAATCAAGATATTCAATATGTTAAAAGCAACAACTTTTGAGTCATCTATTCGATTAGAGTGAGTGCATTTGTATGTATACTTCTTTGAACTGTTGGAATTCTTTGAATTGGTGGCTTTCAAACCAATCTTAGAACTTATGACTAGATGACAAAAAACATAGAGGAAGCTTCAAATATCTCAATTTCCATTCAACGGGGTAAGATCATGTGGCTTCAAGAAGGACTAAGGAGCAGCACTTTTACAAACTTCAGAGTGGCTCACGATGTAAAATTTTATCTAACCAACAAAAAATTATGTGCACTCGAGTTCACTCAATGGACTAATATTATGGTATAACATCATCGGAATTCTTCATGACCACTTTATCATGATGATCTAGCTTCATAATGTTAAGACAGGCAATAAGAACAAACACTTCAACTTTTGATTTTTCACGTACCGTTTTTCACATCTCTCGTCTTGACATAATAGGTGGAGCAATTTAGGCCATGATAAAGAAATTTTTTTTTCTCATTTAGCAATATTATCTTCGATAATTGAGGCAGTATATTATAACTTATTTCTATAAGTAGATTATCTGATTGAAAGAGACTCTCAACGTAAGCAAGAATAGGAATATGTTTGATTTCAAAGTATTAAATGTTTTCACTCTTTTTTCTCTTTCTTATTTTTCTATCTTTCAAGAAGTCAAAATAATGAACCAATCGACTATGAGAAAAGGCTATTGGTGCCAAGTCAGGACAACGAAGGTGGGTGCAAGTGAGTTTTCCAATGTTTTTGAACCCACAGTTGAGGGGGATATCAAATACTTGGTAGGGGATAGGAGGATAGATTTGCGTGTGCAATTGACAGATCTAGTTGATAAAACTTTGTGGCGCGAAAATAGCCAATATGGAACCAAGAACACGTATCAAAGTTTAATTTGAATGAATCTAAACTATAATGTCAATGCATAGTTCAAATCAGAGTAACTAGGGAGGAACATCAAAGGGACGAACATCAAAGGGAGGATGGGATAAGAGTAATAGCAAGGACCTAGTCAAGTTATAGCGGGGTTGGCATCGATTGGACAAAGTTCCGATTGTTGGAGATGTCAAGTTTCAATATTTTAGTTTTATGTTATTTGTGGTTTAGAATTTTAAGATGGATTTCTAGGCTTAGATTGTAAAAATTTTCAAAACCATGTTCAACTCTAATACTTCTAAAAATAGGAGAAAATAAGACAAAAAATCTTGAATCTTATTCCTTGCTTCAAACTAGGTGCTGAACAACAAATTATTAATTCTAAAATTAATGAATCAAAAAAATGCTTACTTGTAATGAAAAGAGACAGCACGAGTATGGACATATTGCTCAGGTAGACAATCACCCTATGATTAAGCTAGTCATAGCACACATATTGCTAAGGTGTGCAATTACTCGGCAATTGATAATCTAAAACATATTTCCTTTATTTATTTAGCCAAGGCATTCTTATGAAGATATTGGGCAGCTCTTTTTGTGCGTTTTCAACAATTTCTATGCAGATATCAAAGCACCATAACAGTTCAGAAAACACTCTCAGATTCGTTTGCATTAGTTTAACAAGTAAATGGCATACTCATGCGTTCAGAGTCCGTATGCTCACATTATGTGAAAAACAAAATATGCTTTTAGTATCTGACTCTAACGAATAGTCTAAAAGTTTAGCTCATCCTAATAATCTAATTACGTCCGAGTAATCTACCTTAATCATGATCCATCATTCCTTTGTACAGAGATAGCTCTTTTTTGACTTTAGAGGGATTAGCTTGTAACCTCTCCAGATAGCAAAAATAAAATTTTGATTAACTATCTGAATTATCAATCTCCGAATGAATAACTTGTAATCTAATCTCCAAATCACGAAAAACATCAGCAGAAACACAATGGATGAAAGATTGGCTCACATGTCCCAGAGAGTATATGTGGGAAGGAATGGGATTGAGATGGGAGGCCCAGGAAGGAGGACTGTAGGGCTTCTTCGCCAAGAATCCTCCCACTAGATCGATAGGCTTGGCTTCGCGGTCTTCCATTAGAACCAAGGATACGTACTTCGCCTTCTTGTTACGAAAGGGATGCCGAGCAACTCTCGCACTGGAAGCACATGCAGCCAAAGAGACGACGATATAGGCTGAGGAGCAGTAGAGTGAAAGCAGAGATAAACTCATCTTCTGTCTTCTTCTTCTAAAATGCCAACAATAAAGTCAAAATTTATTATTTTGTCCACCAGACCCTTAAAAAAAAATAATTAGTACATTTTAACTTGGGCATCTATACTTCTTGGGAAAATTTGTCCAGTTTATGGTGGTTGAAAACTGACGCATAATTTCATCTGTTTCTTCAATTTTCTTTCATGATTTCAATTTTAACTTATATAATAGTAGGTAGGGGTGTAAACAAGTCGAACACGAGCTTGTTCGGCTCGTTTATATTTAGAGCTTAAAAGGTGTATTCGTGTTCGGCTCGTTTGCTTAACAAGCCTAACACGAGCTGTTCACGAACAAAGAGTCATTTTAACAACCTTAATGATGTAGCTATAAGACAATAAGGATTTGAGCAAGATTTAAAAATAATTATTTATATTACAACATCATTTGAATCTAATTTAATAATTTTTATTCTATTTTCTTAATCAATATTTTAATTGATTATAAAT
>NEWO01000787.1:41745-62404 GCA_003013225.1 Phalaenopsis aphrodite | reverse complement strand
TATTTTATTTCTACTTAGGATTAAGATTATGGGAGCCTGCACTGGTATTATCTATGCTCTCGACTTTGGTTTCTCGGTTTTGTGTCTATAAGGAAGAATCCCACTGTCTCTATTAGCTGGTTTGGGGCTTTTAGTCATACTTTTGGCTATCTTTTTTTATTACACACTATCAAGTATACGCTCACTAGTTATATTTTGGAGCTTGGTATGATTGGTGTTGGCTGCACCAATATTTTACTTTATGCGGGTTGCATTTTTTGGGTTCGCGGGCAGGACTGGTACATATTTTTTCTATGGGGACTATGCTCCACAGGCTAGGTTATGAATTTGGTAATTGCAGCAAAATTCATACTGATAATCTATAGTGTGAACAAATTTGAAAGTAAAGCTTTCTTTTACCCTTACGGTGCTAATTGGGGCTTTGAGATTATGGCCATAGATTGTCATTACTTGTTGTGGTGACTCTTAACACTACATATTATTTATATTATTTACTTGTTGATGTGGCTTGCGACATATGATACAAGGCTGCCTTACGGTGGCTCTCTTTATTTGCACTTTATTTGGGCTTATTTTGTTAAGCTTATGGTGTATTTTTTGGTATAGTCACATGGGCATGATTATGGTTTTCTGAGGTCTCCATTTTCTTTGCATAGTTGGGAAGAATGTATCAAGATTGATGCTTGGAAGGATTTTGGTGCTGAGGTGGTTTCTTTGCATGTTTACTGTGACTTCAATTTCAGTTGGAGTTTATTTTTCATGGATTTTAGACTTGGAAGTGGCCATTTTCCTTGGTATGAGCAATGGTTGATTCATAGCTTGGACATTCTGGAGTTTATTTGGGACTGGCATTTACGGTTGGATGCAGGATATCGTTACTACATAAATTTTAATGTTTCTACTTCTTCTTTATCTCTTTTTGGTTTGTTTTTATGCGGGCTCGTTGGTAGAATTCTTTGGCTTGAATTATGTTTCGGGGGTCAGCTTATTATTTGCACTGAGCTTTGGATCACTCTACTAGTCACTATTATGTCTTTGGGTGGGAGGTCTCTCATTGTTACGGTTACTGGGGCTCTACATTTCTTTGGTGACTGGATGATTTCTCCTTGTGGTCATATGCTATTAATGCATAATTATTGTTTCTTGCTATATTATATTTTATTAATTGTTTTGGAAGAGAATTCTCTTACAAATTTCTGGAGATGTGGAACTCATATGCTTGATGCCCAACTTATGGTTATCCCATGGAAGATGGATTTTGTTTTTTTGGGAGCTGTCAATAGAGATTGGCTTACATTGTCATGCTCAATATTACTTGAATATTACTGATGCTGACATCGATCAATTTGCATGTTTTGGCAGGAGTCGTTGGATATATCTTGGACTTAGCTCTTTCGGTTTAAACAATTTTTACTTTGTTTTTCGTTATGGAGTTTGGTATACATGTATATTTTAATATACATGTATATTTTGGGTATACTACATTCTTTATTATATTTTTAGGGTCTACACATGTATTTTAAGCTTTTTGCGTGGTGTTGTAATGCGGACAGTGGAACCCCTAGGTTTTAATTTTTCTATTTTGTTACTAGTTGGGATCCCTCCTAATTTCTGTACCTTTTTTTAAATTTTAACTCATAAGGAACCACGAGCTGCTCTTTTAATCATATATATATTAAAAGCTGCAACCTGCTAAATTTCTCTTAGGCAAAATAAAAGTTAAGGCAGCTTTGTCTAGTGACATCCGCCACAACAAGAAAAATCCACAGCTGCAACCTGCTAAATTTCTCTTAGGCAAGACATAGTCAAGCTATGACATGCATAACTGATCAAACCAATTAAGGCAGCATAAACATATAAAATAATGAGTGTATGTTAGCACAAGCATCTCAAGACAGTAAAGATTAATCTCCCATACTCCAGAATTACAGTATATGCAAAAAGGAGCTTGTGTCCACATTCTTAATACCTAATTTAGCATCAAGTGAACCCAATCGATATCAGTGCCAATAATATCCTTTGAATCATTTCTAAAATAAAGAAACCAACAAAGCCAAGCCAGATGCAATTCAGTATCCAACAAACACAAACTGGGCCAAAACCTCTTTCCAAAATCAATACAAATGAGATAGAGCAAATCCAGGCGGTAATAGTCAAAATCTGAAACAGAAAACCAAAATTAGTAGGAAAATAGAGCAAGAAATATATAAGTGGCAGCTGCATCACAAAAAACCAGGCCAGATTGACAACCTAGCCAAGCAAAACCCAATTTAGACCAGTGTCCAACATACCAGCAGCAATCCAAAAGGTAAATACCATAAATAACTTGGCCAGACCAAAAATCCCAGCCAAGCGAACAAAAAACAGATTAGTGTCCAACAAACACAGAGTGGACAACCATCCAACATCCAACCGAAACATTAAGAAAAGCTCCATACCAGAAAAACCAAACTTAGCCATAGTAAGCCCAAAAAAGAAAAAGGCAAAGAATGGGGAAACAAATTAAACTCTAACATAAGGAGTTTCTAATAAGTCACTTTAAATAAGAGTTTGCAACGAAGGGGGAGGATGATACACAAAAAATATATGCATTTTTAAACCCATATTTTATACTCATTTTTTGTGATATTGCACTTTAATGGAATGTATTTTTTGTGTTTATTGCAGGTTATTAATTTTGAGGACTTAGAGTAAAAAGGATGAAATTTGGAGTCAAAATGGAGAATTTATAAAATTGGTGGGCGTCGATGAAACTAGACTGGGTGTCAATGGTGTCGTTTGACAGAGAAGAAGGAATTAAACAGATGGCCTCTGGCGCTAGTGTCAGTGTAAGCCCTGTTTCTAGAAGATTCAACGAATTTGGATGTTTTTTGAAGAGTTTTTGGATGCACCTATTGGAGAACCGACCTAGGCTCTATTTAGGGTTGAAATTTGATTAGAACCCCCCCCCACCTCACACAATTTTGAATTCTTCCACTCATTTCAATTTTCCTCTTCACATGCCTACATTCCACGTCATTCCACACCATTATTTAATTATTATTTTTATAGTTTTGAGTTTTTGTGGTGAGTTTGAGTGTGAATTCTTCTCTAAGAAGTGTTGGAGAGGAAGAGAAGAGAGCAATTTCTTCTTCCTACATTTCCTAAGAAATGCTATAAGGGATTTGCTTTGAGCAAGAGTTTCAGATAAAGTGTTGTTTGTTTATTATTGTTGTATGAACTTTATTTTATATATGAAATTTATGTTTTATTGTATCTTTCTAATTAAGTTTGAGTAGTTTCTTTTATCTTTCTCCCTACTCTGAGATATGTTGAAATGAAGAGATAATATGGATGTGCAAATGTTAAAATTTAAAATAAATTGTGATTGTTTTTCAACTCCGCTCTTAATTTACTTTTGGATCTGACCAATTGAATTGTTAAAATATTTTGTGAAACATATGATCCGGGAAATAGAGTATGAGTTCTATAATAAAGTGAGAATCACATTTAAGTCCATGAAGGAGTATTTCGTTCATGAAATTAAGTGCAAATAAATAAAAAAAATATACTTTGTTGGGTATATAATTGGAGATTTTTAGGTAGACTGACTAAAAATCATCAATTCGATCTTAGTGTTTAAAAATTAAAATGAGAGTTAGCCTTCAGGGGAAGGGAAATGGGAGTTCTGGAGTGGGAGCCGGTATCCTCCTAGCCTAGCCACGGATTAGGGACTAAACTTAAGATTAGCCAATAGTTTTCTATAACATTGAATCCGGGTAGAGAATTAAAATTGTTCCTATTCGGCACAATACAAATTTAAACCATTTATCACCAAAAACTCATTATAGTGGGAAATATATTTTTTTATATTAGAAAACTTCATCACATAAACATAGTTTAGAGTTACTATTTTAAAACCTTGCATTTAAATTCTACTAGTAGTTAATAATTTAGCTTTGATAGTATCTTAATCATTCAAAATTAGTGACAGTAATTTTGTTTGATTTCTATGAATTTCCTAGTTAATTTATCATTTAAAATTTAAACCTTCCTTATGGGATCGATATTTGGGACTTAAAAAGAAAGGCTTATATTTCTTGATGACGATGTGTATACTTGCATAGAATATAAACATTAAGTGTCGAATGTTATTATTAATAAAATATCACTTCATGTTTTTTGACATCGTTGTAAAGCGGAGTCAACTTTATAAATTTTACACAACTATATTTCAACAAATTCACATCAATTTTTTGGCGTAGTTGCCGGGAATGGTAGCTGTAAATTAAGTAAATTTGGTAAATTAGGAAATTTAGAGATAAAAATATATAAAATACAAAATATCAAAAAAATTATAAAATCAAAAATAAAAAAATATATAACTATATATTTAAGAGTATTTTAAAGAAATTTTTCTTTGCTTATTATATTTGTTTATGGGAAATATTGGATCTGAAGATTTAGTACCTTACGATTCAGAAATAGAATATAATATTAGAAAAATTCAAAAACAACAAAAGGAAATTAAAATTTTGAACAAAATGGTGAATAACTTAGATAATCAAATAAATGAAAATCGAGAAATACCTTTAAAAGATTATGCTTATCCAACAATAGATGAACTTCACATAACTATTCAAAATCCTGATGATGTTGCTAATTCATTTGAGCTTAAACCCTCTATTATCCAAATGACACAAAATAATCAGTTTGGAGGAACACCTACTGAAGATCGTAACTTACATCTTGCTAGTTTTCTTGAAATTTATGCTACTTTTAAACATGACGGAGTGTCTAATGATGTTGTTAGGCTTAGACTTTTTCCTTTTACATTAAGGGATAAAACTAAAGCTTGGTTAAACTCATTAACACATGAATTTATCAAAACTTGGGGAGAACTATCACAAAAAATTCTTGGCTAAATATTTTCCACCCTCGAAAACTGCTAAGCTTAGAAACAATATTACATCTTTTTATTAGTTTGAAAGGAAATCGATATATGAAGCCTGGGAAAGATTTAAGGATCTCCTTAGAAAATGTCCACACTATGCTTTACCAGATTGGTTAATAATTCAAACTTTTAACAATGGATTAGTAGGATCACTTAAATCTATTATAGATCCTGCTGCAAATGGATCTTTAATGTCAAAACCTTTGATGAAACATACTCTTAAATAGAAGAAATGACTACTAATAATTTTCAATGGTCCTCTAAATGGGTGAATCTTAAGAGAGTAGCTAGTATTCATGAATTTGATGCAATTTCTATTTTAGTATCTCAAATTGCTACTATATCAAAAAAGATTGATCAAATTGGAGTGAACTATTCTCAAATATCACTAGTATTAAAGGAAAATTCACTAGGGTAGATAATTGATACTCAATCATCTTATGAAACTTTTAATGCTATTAAAAATCTAAATAACAATCATTATTCTAACTATTACAACCATGGATGGAAAAATTACCGTAATTTTAGTTGAATAATTATAAAAATTCAATGAACCCCTCAGGAAATTTAAATAACGAAGAAAATCCTAATTATCGACCTTATTATCCTCCTGGATTTAACTCTAACCCTAACCCACAAGTTAAGGAAAAGAAGTTAATGATAGAAGAGGTAATGTTGAATATGAGAAATCAAATACAAAATCAAGGGGCTGCTATTAGAAATATTAAAAATCAATTACCACATATTGTTACTGCACTTAGTAACTGACCTTCAGGAAATCTTCCTAGTACTATGGAAGTTAATCCCAACGATCAAAATAAGGAGCAAATCAAAGTTATTTAATTACGAAGTGGAAAAGAAGTTGAAACAAGAATCCAAACAGAAACTGAAGTTGATGAGGAGAAGGAAGAGATGGAAAGTGACCATAATGAAAATGAACAAACACAAGTTCCTTAAGAAAAACAATTACCTCCATTTCCTCAAAGAGTAAAGCAAAATAATAAAGATAAGCAATTTACAAAATTTTTGGAAATCTTTAAAATCTAATGATAAACATTCCTTTCATTGAGGCTTTGGAACAAATGTCAAGTTATGTGAAATTTATGAAAGATATATTAAACAAGAAAAGGAAGTTTGCAGATCATGAGACCGTTGCACTTAGTGAAGGGTGTAGCAATTTTATTTAGAAAAAGCTTCCTGAAAATTTAAAAGATCTTGGTAGTTTTACTATACCTTGTGTAATTAGTGAAAAGTTTTATGAAAGCCTTATGTGATTTAGGAGCAAGTATCAATCTTATGCCTCTATCAATTTTTAAACGTTTAGATTTAAGAGAGATTTCTTATACTACTGTAATTTTTCAGTTAATTGATCGATTAATCACTTATCCTAAAAGAGTTATAGAAGATGTATTAGCAACAGTGGATAAGTTTATTTTCCCTGTAGACTTTATAGTATTAGATATGGGGGAACATAAAGAATTTCATATTATTTTAGGGAGACCATTTCTTACAACAGGGAGAGCTGTGATAGATGTGCAAAACAAAGAATTAATAATGAGAGTTAATGATCAAGAAGTAAAATTTAATATTGCAAAAGTTATGAAATATCCTGCAATAGAAAAAGACAATCAATGTTTTAGGATGGAAGTTACTGATTATCTTAGTAATGAGCAATTTAAGAAAAAGTTTGAAGAAAAATTAAGGCAAGAAGAATTTAGTGAGAATAAGAATGAAATAAAAGAAGAAAATTTAGATTATATTCAAGACAAATTTGAAACTTTAGATTTGTTGGAAAATGATAATAAAAACCTTATTCCTTCAAGTTTTAAACCACCTGAACTTGAACTGAAAGTATTTCCTACTCATTTAAAATATGTATTTTTAGGAAATTCATCTACATTGTCTATTATTGTATCTTCTGAGTTAACTAAAATTCAAGAACAAAAATTAATATAAATATTAAAAAAATATAAAAAGGCTTTCGGATGGACTTTAGTAGATATAAAGGAATTAGTCCTTCAATTTATATGCACAAAATTTTATTAGATGAAAAATATGAACCTAAAGCTGATCCTCAGAGGAGATTAAACCCAATAATGAAAGAAGTTGTTAAAAGAAAAATTTTTAAATGGTTAGATGCTGGAATTATATGTTCTATTTCAGACAGTGCTTGGGTAAGCCCAATTCACTGTGTTCCAAAGAAAGGAGGAGTGATGGTAGAAGTAAATGAGAAAAATGAATTAATTCCAATAAGACAAGTTACTGGTTGGCAAATTTGTATAGACTATATAAAATTAAATATGGCCACCAGGAAAGATCACTTTCCTTTACCCTTTCTTGATAAAATGTTGGATAGATTGGCTGGAAACAAATATTACTGTTTTTAGATAGATATACCGATTATCATCAAATTACAATTGCTCCTAACGATCAAGCTAATACAACATTTATAAGCTTTTATGGAAATTTGCTTTTCATAGAATGTCTTTTGTACTATGCAATGCACCTGCAACATTTTAAAGATGTAAGCTGTCAATATTTAATAATTTGATTGAACATGGAATTGAAGTATTTATAGATGGTTTCTCTGTATTCAGGACTTCATTTGAATTATGTTTAAATAATTTAGAAAAAATTCTGGAATTATGTGAAAAAATCAATCTGGTATTAAACTGGGAAAAAATGACAATTTATGGTTGCAGGAGGAATTATACTTGGGCATAAAATTTTTGAAAATGGCATGGAAGTTGATCCTATAAAAATTCAAGTTATTAAAAAATTGCCACCACTTACTATGGTCAAAGGGGTAAGAAGTTTTCTAGGACATGCTGGTTTCTACAGGCGTTACATAAAAATCTTTTCAAAAATAACTAAGCCATTATGCCAACTTTTAGAAAAAAGATACAAAATTTGAATTTAATGACAAATTTATAAAAGCATTTGAACTATTGAAAGAGAAATTAATCACTACAACTATAATAGTCCCAGTTGATTTGGAAAAACCATTTGAAATAATGTGCGATACTAGTGATTATGCTATTGGAGCTGTTTTAGGACAAAGACACAATAAAGTTTTTAAAGTAATATATTATGCTAGTAAAACTTTAAATGATGCTCAAATTAACTACACTACTGTTGAAAGAGAGTTATTAGATTTTGTTTATGCCTTTGATAAATTTAGACCTTACTTAATTTGAACTAAATGTATAGTGCATACAAATCATTCTGCTATTAAATACTTAATGCAAAAGAAGGATGTTAAACCAAGGTTAATTTGATGGATACTTTTATTTATAGAGTTCAATTTTTATATAGTTGGTAGAAAGGGAAATGATAATCAAATAGTTGATCATTATCTAGACTAGAAAAAGAAATATTAACTAATTTTGCAAATGAAATTTTAGAAAATTTCCCTTATGAACAATTATATAGTATTGATGAAATAAATACACCCTGGTACGCCGATATAGTAAATTATATTGTAAGTGATATTCTACCACTAGATTTTAAGAATCAACAATTAAAGAAATTTATATATGATTCAAAATTCTATTTTTGGGATGACCCATATTTATATAAACAATGTAAAGATCTAATTATTAGAAGGTGTGTGCTTCTGAAGAAACTCAACAAATAATTGAAAGATGTCATGATTCCAAATTTGGAGGACTTTTTGGAACAAATAGAAATGCTTATAAAATTTTGCAAGCTGGATTTCATTGGCCTACTCTTTTTAGAGAAGTTAATGAATACATTAAAACATGTGATCGATATCAGCGAGTAGGAAAATTTTCTAGAAGAAATGAAATACCTCTAAATTACACATTGGAAGTTGAAATTTTTGATGTGTGGGGATTAGATTTTATGGGGCCCTTTATGCCTTCATTCGGAAACTTATATGTATTACTTGTTGTTGATTATATGTCCAAATAGATAAAAGCTGTTGTTGTACCTAAATGTGATGCTTGGAGAGTTTCTAAATTTTTTTAAAAAAATTTTTACAAGATATTGAATGCTGAGAGTAATTATTACAGATGGAGGATCTCATTTTAGAAATAAGAGAATCAAGAAATTGATAAAAAAAATATGATATTATGCATAGATTCTCTATTGCTTATCATCCTCAGACTAGCGGTCTAACAAAAATATCAAATTATGAAATAAAATAAATTTTAGGAAAAACTGTAAATCCTTATAAATTGGATTGGTCTACTAGATTAGATACTACATTATGAGCATACAGAACTGCTTATAAGACTCCTATGAGAATGACCCCATACATACTTATTTTTGGAAAAACATGCCACTTACCAGTAGAATTGGAACAAAAAGTATTTTGGGTTATTAAGGAATTAAATTTTAATCTAAAAGATATTGTTGAGAAAAGATTATTGCAACTCAATGAACTTGAGGAGATCAGAAATGAAGCATATGATAATGCAAAAATCTATAAGGAGAAAATGAAAATATGGCATGATCAGAAGATTATCAATAAGAAGTTTGAACCTGGATAAGAAGTTCTATTATATAATACAAGATTTAGATTATTTTCAGGAAAATTGGAATCTAGATGGTTAGGACCATTTAAAGTGATTAAAATTTATCAATATGGAACATTTGTTATTAAAGATCCTTAAACTGGAAAGATATTTAAGGTAAATGAGCATCGATTGAAACATTGTTATGAAGGACAAATACCACAATTTAAAGAAGTTTTAATGTTAAGTCAACCCAACTAAACAAATGGTATGTCGGGCTAACGATATTAAACTAACCGCTTTGTGGGAGACAACCCATACATAAATCTATATATTATTACTATTTTGTTTAATAAGTGTATTTATGTATTAGAAAATAATAGTAATTTTAAGTTCTGCACAATTTTATATATCATAAATTAAGACAACTATTGGTATTGGGGAAAAATTTGGAATCAAATTGAATAAGAAAATTAAAGACATGAATTAGGCCTCTATCATCGAAGACGCTCTCCTAAAGAACCATGGCACCGATAGCGCCATCGGAAGTGCCAACAACGTCCCAAGAATTTTCGATGTTCTGAACAGTTTTGGTGGACTTTGACGGGATTTCGTCCTATAATAACCGCCGAGAGGTGTTTTTAAAGTCCTAAAAACTGACTTGGACGTCCAGAAACTTTCTAATTTTGAATTTCATGGCTTCTAATTCTAGAAATACTTCAAGATATGGAGTTTTCAATAGAAGAAAGTTTATCAGTTTTTATGCATAGAGATTATACGACAAAGTCATCATGAAGAAGAGACTTATCAAGGAATGAGGCTTTGTCAATCATGGAGTGAGTAATCCAAGTTCACAAATTAAGAAAATCATTGTAAAGAGGCATTAGGAAGTTCTGTGCTACACTGTCGCTGCAGTTGTAGTACCCGTAGTAAAAGAGTTTTATGCTAACTTACATGGAATTACCTAAGGAGTTGTCTTCGTTCAAGGTAAGGCTGTATCATTTACTTCAGCTCAAATTAATGATTTGTATATGATAGAAAATGTTCTAATCTGTCATTATACTAATTTTATCACAACAAAAGATATGATGCAAGAAGTATTTAATTTTCTTATCGATGAAAATTATAATTGGGAAATCAAAGATGAGGGATACGTTAGTTTCTTTGCTTCACTGCTTAATCTAATTTTGAAACAATGAAGTTTCTTCATATCTGCAAAATCACTCACTACCATGAAAATTAGTAGAGTTACAAAAGAAAGTGTCATTTTAAACTATTGCATTTAAATGGAAAAACCCATTGATGTATGGTCAATTATTTTCAAATCTGTTATGGGTATTATTATGAATGGGCCAATATATGGACTTGGGCATCCTTCTACAATTTTCCTACTTTGTAGTCAATCTCAAGTTCCATATGAAAGTTGAGAAGAAGTTCTATTACCTTGGGAGCCCATGATTCCTATTGATGGAAATTATATAGGGAATGGAAATGAAGCATTATATTGTATTTTGGATCATTCACACATGCTTCAACACTATTGATGCCACCAGCAGTTGGAAGTTCAATAACTTTAGAGAAGAAAATAAGGAAAAAAAGAGAACTACAAAGTATTACGAATACAATAGGAAATCTTAACTACCATTTTGATCACCTAGATTGGAGAATGAAGGAGAACTTTGACCATACTGGGTTGAAGAAGGAATGGTGTAGATGTTCAAGAAAAAAGGATGGATCGATGAAAATTCGACTGATCAATTCCCGTATTGACCTTTCTATAATTCGTATGTCCATTACTAGTCTATGAGAGATATTAGAGGAGAAAGTGTTGAAGATGAGGCAGATTAAATGAAGAAGTTGGACTCTCTACTATTTTAAAATACTTATATTTTTAATGTAATTGTGTGGATTTGATTTACTTTACTTTGCTTTAGAACTTTGATTATGTGTATAGTTTTGTGTCAGCGTTTTAGTGTTGTGGCTTGATTTTGATGTTGAATTATAATTTTGTTTGCTTTGAGGATGTGAAAATGTGATTAGAAAATTTTTTTTATAAAAAGTGTATTTTCATATATAAAAGTTAGTTTGGTGTTGTTTGTGAAATTACTTGTTTGTGAATTATTTTTAGATGAAAGTTAATTTTCAAAAATACTAAATAAACTTTGGAGTAAATTGAGAGAAAATTGAAAATTAAAAAAAATCAAAATATGGATTTTTTGGCCACTGGCGTCGACAGCGCCCTCGACCCGAACCGACCCAAACACCCTTAAAATTTGTGATTTGCACAGTGAAATGCCATTTTTACCCTTTGAGTCACCTTTAACCCGTGATTTTTGCACCTAGGGCTTTTTATTGCTCAAAATTGAGGCAATTTTTAAGGCAAACAAAGTTTGGATTTTATCTTCTCTAGGTAAGAGCTACACTTTGAACTCAAAATTTTTTATTTTCACCAAGGATTTATCTTACATTGCCAAGATCCAAAATTTACAGATTTTTTTTGGAAGATTTTGAGAAAATCCATTGGTGAAGAACTCTTACTTAGTAGATTTAAGTTTAAAATGTTTCACATTGTAAATTTTGAAATTTTTTGAAATTTATTTGGATTTTATCAAATTTTCGTAGATTTACCATAGCACCTAGAATGAGCAAAGGAAAGAGAAAGGTAGATTTTGATGATCAAAAGTTTGTCAACTACAAGGACAACATTTGCTTCAATAGTCTACGTACAACTAAAAAAGTGATTTTGGATCGAGGATTTAAAAATCTGGGAGGAGAAATCAAGAGATTAGTCAATGCTTGGTAGTGGGAAAATTTTTGCTACTTTATTGCTGAGGCGATTATTGGTGCAGTGATGGAGTTCTACGCTAATTTTAAGGAGACTTCTGAAGACTATGTGTTTGTTCGTGGGAAAATGGTGGAGTTTACTCCAAGGAAGATTAATGAATTTTATCAGTTTGAAGATGTGTATAGTTGCTAGTACAAATCACTTTCTACTATGAATAAGGCATTGGATGAGGTTATTTCTTTTCTTACTGATGGAAGAGGAACCTGGAAGTGAAAAATGGTGTTAAGGTAAACTTTTCTCTTTCTATGTTAAATGTAGTATCTATGGCCTGACACTATTTTATTTCTGGAAGAATGATTCCAACAAACCATCATAGTGAGGTTACTAGGGATAGAGCCATCTTGAACTTCTACATCCAATAGATGAAAAGGATAGATCCAGGCTCTATTATTTATAGGAACACTATATCTATTGCTTTTGGAGAGACTACTTGAGGTTTAGCACACCCTGCCCTGATTTTCACACTATGTGAATAGGCAAGAGTTAATTATCGACCAGATGAGGAGAAGATTGAACCTCTAAAACCTATTGGGTCTGCCAATATAAAGACTTATGAATCTCATGTTGGATGGAGATCTGGAAGTAGGACCAGAGATATTCCTTCTACTTTAGGTACTTCTAGTATCCCTACTATCTAAAAACTTATGGAGCAAATGATGATCCAACAGGGAGATATCTTAAGAATGAATCATAGAATGGAAATATGGAGGGTAGAAAAGCTCACATTAATGATTTAATGAGATAAAATTTCGAATATGATGTTGCTTATGATGATGCAATGGTCAGAGTCATGAGGAGTGATCACTTAGTTGAGTTTCCTACTCACCATGTTTTCACTCCATATCAATAATAGAATTTAGATGTGGAAGAAGAAGAAGAAGAAGACGATGATTGGTGATGATTTAGTTATATTTTTGTTTAGTTTATGTTTACTTTATTGTTGAGACTATTTGTTTGTGAACTTTGATGCTTTATTTTTGTTATATGTTGTGTTGTGAACTTTATATTTGTGAAACTGTTGGAAGTTATTAGTTTTTAGTACTTTCTTGGATGTATTTGTAGTTAACTCTTTCTAAGCAAATTTTTATATGTATTTTGTGATATTTAATGTTTTAAGTCTTGTAGCTTTTCATACTAGCACCTGCAATATTTCTGAGTTAAGTTTCAAATTAGAACCTTCAACAGGTACTCCTTTTCTTTATGTATTAAATGTTTTCTTTCACCCTTACTTTTTCAGTGCTTCATTTACAATCTTTTAAAAATTTAAATTTGGGGGGATGGAAAATTCCTTTTTAAAGAAAAGAAACTTAATCTTGTTTGTCCTCAATTAGGTATATTTTCAAAATATTTTAAAAATTTAACATGACCTTTGGTATTAAAGGGTAAATTTAGATAACTATATCTATGTTTCAAAATACATAGTAAACTTAAGTAAAAAATATTAAATAACTAAAGTTAATTTTAGAGATTAAGTTATTTGGTATGAAAGAATAAGACTATGTTTTTTCTATTTTAAGTAAAGGAATTTGTATTTTTGAAGTAATAAAAATCTTAGAGATTCATATAAGAAGAAAAGATTAAAACATTATGAAAAATTTTTAAAGCTAATAAAAATTTATAATGTGAAGGAATGTGAAAAGTTTTTAACTTTAAGAAGAGGATAGTGAAGTTCAAAATCATTAAAGGCTATCCAGATGTAGTAATCCTCACATAAAAAAAAAGAAAGAAAAAGAAAAAAAAGAATGAGGAAAGAAATAAAAGAAAAAAGGATTGAAAATGATCTTAAAAAGAAAAAGAAAAAAGAAGAAGAAAGATGTGAGGAGAAGCTTGGGGAGATGCTTAACTAAAAATTGGCTTCACTTAAATCAACTAAAAAAAAAAGGCTTGGCTACATTTTCTAAACTTATATTTAAGTATTAGCATATTTACTAGTAAAGTTTCATGAAGTTCTTTTTCATATGAATATTCTATGTGGCTTTAATATGAATAATTTGCATTTTTCCTTGAAAAGAATAAAGAAAAAAAAATCTTAGACCAGACTGCTAAATATTCTTTTACCTTTAATGTTTATAAGAGTTATTTTGAATTTTTCTTAAGTGAAGCTATTATATTTAGTGAACTAAGATATGGAAATCTTGAAGTTAAAATCTTTACCATAAGTCATATTTTTCTGTAGTAAAAGAATTACTTGAGGACAAGTAACATTTAAGTTTGGTGATTTTGATACACCAAAAATCTATGCATTTTAAAACTCATATTTTATACTTATTTTTGGTGATATTGCACTTTAATGAAACGTATTTTTTGTGTTTTACTGTAGGTTATCGATTTTGATGACTTGAAGAAAAAAGGAAGCAAAAAAAGGATGAAATTTGGAGTCAAAAAGGAGAATTTAGAAAATTGGTGGGCATCAACGACGCCATTTGACAGAGAAGAAGGAATTAAATAGATGGCCTCTGGCGCTGACAGTGCTAGTGTTGATGCAAGCCCTATTTCTAGAAGATTTGACAAATTTGGACTCTTTTTGAAGGGTTTTTGGATGCACCTATTAGAGAACCGACCTAGGCTCTATTTAGGACTGAAATTTGATCAGAAACCCCCTCCCCCCCTTCGCACCATTTCAAATTCTTCCACTCATTTCAGTTTTCCTCTTTACACGCCTACATTCCACACCATTAATTAGTTATTGTTTTATTGTTTTGAGTTTTTGTGGTGAGTTTAAGTGTGAATTCTTCTCTAAGAAGTGTTGGAGAGGAAGAGAAGTAAGAGATTTCTTCTTCCTACATTTCCTAAGAGAGGCTACAAGGGATTTCCTTTGAGAAAGAGTTTCAGAAAAGTGTTGTTTGTTTATTATTATTGTATGAATTTTCTTTTATATATAAAATTTGTGTTTTTTTGTATATTTCTCATGAAGTTTGAGTAGTTTTATTTATCTTTCTCCCTACTCTAAGATATGGTGAAATGAAGAGATAATATGGATGCGCCAATGATAAAATTTAAAATAAATTGTGATGGTTTTTCAACTCTGCTCTTAATTTACTTTTTGATCTGGCCAATTGAATTGTTAAAATATGTTATGAAACATATGATCTGGGAAATGAAGTTGAGTTCTACAACAGAGTGAGAATCACATTTAAGTCCATGAAGGAGTATTTTGTTCATGGAATTAAGTGCAAATAAATAGGGAAATATACTTTGTTGGGTGTAGAATTGGAGATTTTTAGGGTGACAGACTAAAAATCCTCAATTTGGTCTTAGTGTTTAAAAACTAAAGCGAGAGTTAGTCTTCAGAGGAAGGGAAGTGGGAGCCATTATCCTCCTAGTCTAGCCACATATTTAGGGACTAATCCTAAGATTAGCCTATGATTTTCTATAACACTAAATGAGGGTAGAGAATTAAAATTGCTCTTATTTGGCACAATACAAATTTAAACCATTTTCTCATCTCATTTCACCAAAAACTCATTATAGTGGAAAAGATGCTTTTTCATTTTGGAAAACTTCATCACATAAACATGGTTTAGTAGTTATCAATTTTAAATCCTGCTTTTAAATTCTCTTAGTAGTTAATAATTTAGCTTTGATAGTATCTTAAACATTCTAAATTAGTGACATTAATCTAATTTGATTTATGCAAATTTTCTAGTTAATTTATCATTTCAAATTTAAACCTTCCTCATGAGATTGATTTTTTGGACTTAAAAAGAAAGTCTTATATTACTTGATAACGATACATATAGTTGCATAGAATACGAACATTAAGTGCTGAATGTTATTATTAATAAAATACCACTTCAAGTTTTTGGCACTGTTGTAAAGCGAAGTCAACTTGATAAATTTTACACAACTATATTTCAACAAATTTGCATCAGAGGAGTATCTCCAACTACAACGCTGCGCACTCCCCATTTAGCCAACCAATCTACAGCCAAATTCTTCTCTCTATAAATAAAAGAGTAGTGAATGTTAAGGTGGTTCATCTCAATAAAAAGTGGAGGGTGGCGGCTGAGGCTCTACTAGGGTTTGCGAACTGATGGATGATTCCTGACGGTGCTGTTCTGCTAACTAAAGGTGTTTCTTTTTTCTTGCTGAAGGAGGTAAGTAGGAGGTTCAGAAGTTATTGCCTCCAAGCTCTCTGTTGTCTTTTTCACCTGAGGTGTTGATCTATACTTCCTGTCTCTTACTTGGGTTTTGGTACCTGGCTTTGGCACTTTATTTTACTTGGAAATATGGAGGTGTGCCCCATTAATGTTGAAATAAATGCCCAATGGACCCAGGCCACTTATGCTGGTGTTGTTGGAAAAAGGCAGGAAATTCCCAAATCTTTTGAGCATTCCATATTCCCTTAAGCCCTTCATGATGCTGCAGCTAGTAAAGGGACTTGTCCTTATGTGACTCCTTTTGGAGTAAAGGAAGGAGAACCTACTATCCTTTTTGCTCCAGGGGAGATTTAGTCCCTTAATGACTCTATTAAATTTACTTTGGTTAGTACATTTCAATTTGGACACCCAAAGATGGACTATGTTAGAAAATTCTTTGAAGAAATGAATCTCACTGGTGCTTGGAAGCTTGGACTGATGGATGGAAGTAATCTTCTAATCAAACTATCTAATAAAGAAGACTATGCTAGAATTTTTGTGAAACAGTCTCTCCTGATAGCTAGAACTCCTATGAAATTGATGAAGTGGACTTCTGATTTTGATCCAAGCAAGGAGCCCCCAATTGTTCTCATATGGTTCAAACTGCCCAATCTCCCTATACAGTATTACCATCAGAATGTGTTATTTAACATTGGTCGTACTCTTGGTTGTCCATTGAAGGTGGATGCTCCAACTTATAATTTGGCTAGGCCAATTGGGGCAAGAGTTTTAGTAGAAAGAGACATAACCTTGCTTGATGTGAAGAGAGTTTGGATTGACACTCAAGATGAAGGATTTTGGCAAAGCATTGTGGTAGAACAAAGAACTCTTTACTACCCTCACTATAGAATGTTTGGGCACAATTTAGAGAAGTTTTACAGGCTTCATCCAACTTTCAAGAAGGCTGTTGGCCACCCAAAGGGTGCTTCAACTCAAGGAGGGACTAGTTCTGTACTTGAGAATGAGCTAAGGAGGAATGTAGGAGAAACAAGTATCCCTATAACTACAAGTATAGAAAGGCAGGTCCAACCAAATATGCTAAATAATTTCTTGGGTGAAGGGATTGATCAGGGTTTCAAGTCCATTCCTACATCCATTGATAACCTCATGTTGGAGGAGAGACAGATGGGGACTGATTGTACTGAAGATAGACAGCTGTATATCAACCCTCATAATGTTGATATTCCTACTATTAATCTGTTAACAGATGTGCTAACTAAGGAATGGCAAGTCCAAAAAAGTAGTAAAAAGAAGAAGGGAAAGATGAAGCAAAAGCAAATTCAGGAAGCTCAATCTCTTGATGGACCTTCCAACAATCAACATCTAGATCTATACCCCAAAACAAGAGGAAAAAAGAGAACCTTTTCACAATGATTAATTTTTTGTGTTGGAATATTAGGGGTGTAGCCCACCCCTCTTCTATTAAAAGATTAATGAATCTTGTTAGAACTCATAAAATTTGGTGTTTTGGTATTTTGGAACCTGTGGTTACAAATCTCTCTCAAAATCTCTTGAGAAAATTCCCTAAATTTATCCATTTTCCTAATTCTAATAATAAAATTTGGCTCTTCGCTAGAGCTGAATCACAGTGGTCTGTACTGCAGAATTATCCTCAGTTCATTCATATTCAATTTTATATTAGTGCTCATTTAAGCTATGCCACTTTTATCCATGCTAGTTGCATTGCTAGGCATCAAAATACTCTCTAGCTTGATTTAATGCATATTATTCAATCAATTAACTCCTTCTAGATTTGGAAGGGATTTTAATTTTGTCACCTCTCTTGCTGAGAGAAGAGATGGAAGACCTCCTTTACAGTCACCCATGAATAGATTCAAAGATTTCTTATTTGATGCTGCTTTATATGATTTGGGGTTTCAAGGTCCAAATTTCACTTGAAGAATGGGCTCTTTATGGCAAAGACTTGATAGAATGTTAGGGAATTCCAAATGGCCACCTACTTTCCCTTTTACCATACTTACTCATCGAGCAATGGATAGGTTTGACCATAGGCCCCTCATTTGTTCTATCCAGAATACTATGAGAATTGAGAGCTCTCCTTTCAGGCTTCAGAATATGTAGACTCTCCACCCTAATTTTCTCATGGAAATTAAAATTGTGTGGAACTCTATTGGTGATGAAAACCTTTTGGTGAATCTGTGGCAACTTCAAAAGAAAGTGGCTTCTCATTTAAAGAGGTGGAGCTGGACTAAATTTGGAAATGTACATGAAAATTTAACAACTGCTCAAGAAAAGGTTCTTAATATGAAAGTTGGTTTTTAGAGGGGTTTAAATTTTGAAAGTGATTTACACAAAGCTAATGAGGAACTCCTTTCTCAGATTAATTACACTGAAGCCTTTTCGATACAAAAGGCTGCAATAACTAAATTCATTGAGGGTGACAAAAATTCCAACTTTTACCATGCATACATTAACTTTAAGATAAAATGTAATATGGTACTTGCAATTACTGAATTTGAAGGGAAAAGCTTATCTGATGCAGTCAAATACTTCTAGAACCTGTTTAATAATCACCCCCTTTCTAGGTCCCATATTGATGTTAATCTATTTTCTGACTGTCAAGAGCATGTGCATAGGTTAGAGATGACACAGATCCCCTTAGAGATTGAAATTAAGGCTGCTCTTGATTCTATTGATGGGCATAAAACAGCTGGGCCAGATGGTTTTATTGTTCACCAAAGGAAAATATGTTGAGATTTTCATATCTATTTTATACTAATTTTGATGATATTGCACTTTCAAGAAATGTATTTTTGATGTTTTGTTGCAGGTATGTTAAATTATGGTCATTGAAGCAAAACGATGCAAAAAGGAGCGAATTTGGAGCAAAAAGGACCAAAAAATGAAGATTTGATCTTGGGCGCCGACGGAGGGCTTGACCCTGCCGACGGTGGGTTTTCCCGAGCGTCCATAATTAAATATTCTAGAAGGCCACCGATGGCACCATCGAGGCCGCCGATGGCGAGCACGTCGGTTTTCTCAACAGATGCATTGAATGTGTATGATTTTGTAAGGGACGCTTGGGCAACTCTTGAAAAATCTTCAATAACTTTAGAAGAAACTTTTGGAGGCCGAAAAAGTGTGTGTCCACGGAAGTCTCTATTGATTCTTTATTGTTTGTGGTGCCCATTAGAGTGTAGAGAGTGGTTAGTATTGTGAGGAATTCTTTGAGAGATTGTAAGAGTGTAAGGAAAGTGAGAGATTTCTTCATCCTTTCCCCTTCGAAGGAGAATTCTGTGTGTTGTAAAGAAAGGAAGAGATTCAGAGGAAGTTCGAAGAGTTTGCTTGAGGAGGAGTTAGAGATAAGTTGTATTTACTTATTGAAGTTTTTATGACTTTATTTTTTTAAAAGTTTTTTTGTATCTTCTCCATGAGTTTTGAGTCGTTTTCTCTGTCTTTCTCCTTGTCTTGAGATTTTGTGAAATGCTGATTTGAATTGGTTGTGCCATGAGAATTTTAAAGAAGTTATGCTGATCTTTTTATTTCAATCTTAATTTACTTTCAATCTGGCCAATTGATTTGTTAAAATATGTTGAGTTTTACAACTACAGTTAAGATTACATTCAAGATTTAAGGAGGTCAAAGTCCTTGAAAGTTAGGTGCAAAGAAATAGGGAAATAAAAATTATCAGGCGTAGAATTGGAGATTTTACAGTGACAGGCTAAAATCCTCAATTTGGTCTTATCGTTTGGGTGCTGAAGTTTAAATGTTAGGCCTAAAGCGAGGGAAATGTGGGAGCTCCAAAGTGAGAGTCAGTATCCTCCCAGCCTAGCCGCAGATTTAGTAACCAAGCATGGGATTAGTCAATGTTCTTTATGCCTGGTCCAAAGGGTAAAGAATAGGTATGCTCTTATTTGGCACAATAAAATTTGAACTGATTCAATTTATCCATTCACTTATATTTCTTAATAAAGAGAAGAATGCTTTCTTATATATTGGACTTCACATTAGAAACTTTATTAATAGAATTAGTTAATTAAGAGTTTATTAAAATTACATTTTTATTTCAATTGCATATTAGTGACAAATATGTAATTTGAATTATATTGTTGTGATTAAGTATTGATTTTTTAAATCTTAGTTCGTAGCCTCTAATATTACTCCCTGTGGGATCGATATCCAGGACTCCATTAGAGCCTTGTATTACTTGAGCGATACATATACTTCCGTTGATAAGTGTGATTTTGCAATTATTGAATATTTTATACACATCTTTATCAAATTTTTAACCATTGTCAAGTTT
>NEWO01000786.1:253085-277005 GCA_003013225.1 Phalaenopsis aphrodite | reverse complement strand
TGGGTAATTTGGGAGAGTTTAGGGGCAAAAGGCCAGGATGGGTATTTTGGGTAAGATTTGGGGAACTAACCACCAAAAGTAAGCAATGGACCAATGGAAACCTCATTTGGGTTCTTTATGTGCTTTTCTTAGCTAAACTTTAGCCTAGGGCTAGTAGGTTTAGAGGTCATCTACATGAGTATCCCAAAAGTATCAAGGCATCAAAGTCAAGAAATTTTGGGTTTAGGATAGTCAGTGAGTGTGAGTGTGAGCTGTGAGTGCTTTAGCTCTAGGCCAACACCTAGTGTCAACCCTAGAGTCAAATAACACTATAGGAACTCTCCTAGAGCTCCCTCATAATGACCCCACCTACAAAGTGCTAGACGTTAGGACCAATATGTGGAACTTCAAGCTGAGTAAAGAAAAATTTAGAATTTCTAATGGCGAGGATGGATTTTCTAGTTTTCTAAGAATCGTTAATAGGAAAGTCCTATTGCTAGACCTTAGGCTACTAAAGAGGAAGATTAGACCTCAACCAAAAGTGAGGTCAACATTGTGTCAAATCTGAAGATATAAAGACTCATGGTGTAGATGAATTCCCTAAATAGGTAGGCTTTAAAAATTTATGGGGTACATTCATCTTAAGTTCATGAGATGTTTCAATAGAAGGAATTAAACGTTTACTATTTTTGGTAACGTGCATCATGTTACACCTCACCTGAACATACATACAGCCTTCTTCAACCAACGTTTTCAACTCATCATGAAAGTCCATTTTGATATCATTTGTTAACTTGCTCTCAAACCTTTCTTGGAAATGATCTTTACTTAGATAATCAATTTCATCCCTCCAAAAACAATCATTATATTTTCTCTCTGCTTGATATTTCATAGTCTTTAACACATCAAAAGTGACTTCCTAGTCATTCTTATTCATAGTTAACTCTCTTGTTTGCGCATCTATCATAGCTTGTCCAGTAACAAGGAAAGGCCTCCCAAAAGTAATTGTATTTTCTTTATCTTCCTCCATAACTAATACAATAAATTACAATGTAAAGATAAATTTATTCACTTTAACAAGCACATCTTCTACAACCTTTTTTGGATAAATGATAAATCGATCAACTAACTGAAGGGTTACAGAACCTAACCTTCTAATTATATATAGAGGCATCACATTAATGCTTTCTCGTAAATCACATAAAGCTTTTCCACATAATTTTTCTCCAATTGCACAAGGAATCGTAAAGCTATAAGGATCTTTAAGTTTTTGAAGAAAACCATGCGGTGCTGACTGGATAATGGACAACTTCGAAACACCATGCGGTGCTCCCCCATTCGACAACGTCAGCCACCTCAGCTGCCACATGGTTTGCCTTTTTTTTCTATCCCCTTGTTTGGCTTGATTTTTTTTGTCCATCCAATACGCACCTTTTTGGACGACAACCGTTCATTGACCACAAGTGACCTAACCCTGGAGTCGTTCACACTAAAACCTTAAGATCTCGAGCTAAACTCAACCAAATTGCATGGGGTTTGTTTCTAAACATTCATCTACTCATTATGAGCATATCAATATGGTTTATATGGTATAAAATATAGTAAATAGGTGTGGAGAATCAAAATAGGCTCGGATTAGGGTTGAGGTTCAGTACCCTTGTCTGAAAGAAGAGGCGCCAATCACATGGTTGTAGCAGCTTTGATTGGGTCGAATGAACCTCCAGATGAACTCTTAGGCCCTGGTGAATTGCCTAGATATTTTTTTTATTAAGGTGGATTTCAGGGGCTGGTCTAGAGCTTGGTTAGAGGCTATTTAGAATGGGGCTTTTTGGGGGAATCAAATCCTTTCATTGTGGGGATGGTGTGTGTACAGTTATTCATAGTTTAGTGGATTTTAGAGGTGTGGACCAATCTGTCCTAGTTTTGGGATAAATTTTAGTGAAGAAATTGGCTCTGTAGGGTAGCTGTTAGTGGCTAAAAGCACGGGGATTAAACCTAGGAAGCTTTGAGAGGCTCTGGTGAGATTTTGGTAGAGTTTCCCCAAGGTTTTCAAGCTCTCCTTCTTCGACCATTGAGGGTTAAATTTAAAATCTTGGCTGCCTGGTGGAGCTCAAGGGGGTTTGATGGGTTTTAAAGCTTGCTGAGGTGCAAGAAATAAAGCACGAGCATCCAATTGGAGTCAGTCAAGTAAGGGAGTTTAAATTATAGGTTTTGTCCATTTGGGGCTCCTTTCAGGTTTCTAATGGTGAGGGTTCCTTTTCTAGTTCTATAGGAGTAGTCAATAGGAAAGTCCTATGGCTAGACCTTTGGCTACTAAAGAGGAAAGAGCTAGACCTCAACCAAGTGAGTTAAACAAGCATAGAGATGCCCTCTAACCTTATAAAAATCAGAGAACATCCCCTCTTTTATAAGGAATGAACCCTAAAAAATTCAAGTCATGGTGAGCAGTGCTTGATCATAATGAATTAAAATTCTCCAGAGAGTATTTGATTCATTAAAGACAAGAGAGTCAGCGAATAGTTTTTATTTCTAATCCACATTATTCTCCTTTCTTTACTGAGCAAGAGGGTATTTTTATTTTATTTTTATGATTTTTCTAGAGAGGATATGGATTTTTGAAGTTCAGGCATTTAAATAAATTTAGAAAATCAATATTTTTCTGAACTTTACACGCAGCGATTCGCCATTTGATGCCACCATCCACCTCAGCTGCCACGAGACCCACCTTTTTGTTCCAAGAGTTTGTCTGGCTTGTTCTTCTCCATCAATTGAATAGATGCATGATCTGACAGCTCTCTGTCATCGTCCTCATGTAACCTAACCCGTGTGTCGTTCACACTAAAACCTTAATATCTCAAGCTAGACTCAACCAAATTACATGGGTTTGGTTGTTAAACCTTCATCTACTCAAGCCAAACATATCTATAATGCTTATATGGTATGAAATATGGTAAATACGTATGGAGAATCAAAATAGGCTCAGATTAGGGTCGAGGTTCAATACCTTTGTCTTAGAGGGGAGGCCTCAATTAGATAGTTGTGGAAGCTTTAAAAAGACTCAACAAACCTCCAGCCAAAGTCTTAAGCTCTGGTGAATTGTCTAGATATGTTTTTTATTGAGCTCAATTTCAAATGTTGGCCTAGAGCTATGTTTGAAGCTATTTAAGATGGGGCTTTTGTGGGGAATCAACTCCTCTCACTGTGAGGGTGGTGTGTGGACATTTAATTGGAGTTTTTTGGACTGTGAATGTCTGGAGAAATTTATCCTAGTTCGAACTGAAATTTTGAGAACAAAATTGTGCTCTCATAGGTGAAACCAGAGGGGTTAAATGGTTATCTTGAGTAGAGGAGTTCATAGAGAGTCTCTAGTGAGATTTTGGCAGTGTTTTCTTAAGGATTTGGATCATCTCCCATTTGTTCTTGAAGGGTGTTGTTTAATTAGAGGAGCTTATGGTGGTTTAGTTATGATTAAATCTTCATGGTATGACATGATGACAAGTATTACTTGGTTTAGGCCCATGAAAGGATAAAATACCGTAAATCAAGGAACGATTGTTCTTCCATAGGGTGGGCTAGATGGGTCTAGTTTGGTCACTATGATCCATTTGGTGGTTGTGGTGTCATTAATTTGGTCTCTTTCACAAGGTTTATTCAATTTTGGTGCATGGGCACAATTTGGGTCAAATTGTCTTGAAGTTAGATTTGCTTTAGGCTAGCCATGATATTGATCCCAATTGATTGATTAATTATGAGTGGATGATTGTCATGAGGGGTTTAAAAATGATTTGGAGTGATTTTGAATTGATTTGAAGTTCCAATTTGAGGGATTTTGGGCATGTGATCAATTTGGGGATGTTGGGTTAGACTTGGGTTTAGGTTGGGTTAGAGTTGGGTTAAGTCTGAATTGAGAGTTCAAAATGGCCTAAAGGAATTTCATGAAGAGTTATTAAAATAATGTGGAATCAATTTGAGGTTTGGATATCCAATTTGGTGACATTTAGAGACAGCCAATTTGGCGTAAATTTGAAAATTTTGAATTTAGGATGAAGTTGAGTGATATTAAAGCTTAACAAAGGCTAATTAAGGGTTCAATCTTACGTGTGGAGAGATTTCAAACATTTTATGATGCATAAATAGGGCAATTGGAAGGATTTGGAGGTTCAATTAAGTGGGATTTTTGTTTTAGGCCAAATCGGGGCCTTTTGAATTTGGTTAAAATTAGACTCAAATCTAGGTCAATTGGACTTGAATTTCATTTGAATTGAGTTTCATCAGAAGGAATTTGAATTTAGTATTGATATTGGGGGGAATTGGGGTCAAATTGATGGACATTTAAGGTTAATTTCGGGAATTTAGGCCTTTAAGGGCAATTTGGGGCTTTTGGTCAAAGTTGGTCAAATTGATTAAATTGGGTTGTGAGTGAAATTGATTTTTTATGTGTGAAATAGCTCCAGGCCAACATTTAGGGTCAACCCTAAGGCCAAGAAGTCTAATGGGTGCTCCCCTTCAGCTCCCCTATTTTGACCCCACCTACTAAGTGCTATAGGTTAGGAACAATATGTGGAACTTCAAGTTGAGCAGAAAAGAGATTAGAATTTCTAATGGTGGCGGTTCCTTTCCTAGTTCCCCAGGAGTAGTCAACAAGAAATTCCTATTGCTAGACCCTAGGCTACTAAAGAGGAAAGAACTAGACCTTAACTAATAGTGTGGTCAACAAATAAAACCCTAATAGGTGTGGTGTGTTAGGCAAGCACACCACACGTATTGGCGATGACTAATGAGATAAATGAAACTAGCACAGACTTCTAAGTCAATAGAACTAGAATGAAGTGTAGAAATGAGTGAAAGTTGTTTCCACTAAGAAGTAACAGATACTCTCGCTGAGGAAAATGAAGAAAATTTTTGGGACAATCGTCATACAAACTAGCAATTCTAGCGAAGACTCGATTCGAATTGAATTTATTGAAGATAGTTCGATTTCAATTTAAAATTTTAAGGAGGTGAAATTATGCATGAGGAAACTGATGCTTAAGCAACGGTTAAACAGAGAAGGATGCACCTAAGTGCCGAGACTCCATGCTTAAGCTCTAGTGGCAGTTACTAGATGAGTAATATGCGTTTTCACGAATTTTGAAGAGCTTTTTGAGGCACCAATTGGCTTGATAGGTGGTTGTGACCACCATGAATGAAAATTATCATGAAAGAATGCATCTCTTGGGCAAATACATCGAATCAAGAGATCCCAAGGTATCTCTTAGAAAACTATAAAGAAAAGAAGAGTGGGCTTAGGAAAGAGTCCTGAAAAGGTCCGAAATAGTTGGAATCCTGGAAATATTGGCAAGGTTTGAAAGTTCTTCTGTAGGCAGTTAGTTCGGAGAGATTTTTAGGAATGATTGTAATAGAGAAGTGATTCAAAAGAACTTCAAGAGTTTGGTGGAGGACTTGAGATAAGTTTTAATCTTTTTGTTTTAGACTACTTTATGTTTTAATCGAGACTTATTATTGATTTGACAATGATTTCTTCTTTTAAACTAAAGTGTGGTTTTGTTTTCTCCATGGATTCTGAGTAGCTGTCTTTATCTTTCTTCTTAAAATAATAAGTAATTAAGTTTTGGATGGAAGTTGTGGAGAGTATTGATCTTTAATGTTGGAAGAAATTATGATGATTTAAATCCATGCACATCATTTACTTCTTGATTTGGCTAATCCAGATATTAAAAATTGTTATGAGAACATGTATGAACCAGGCTAGTATTGTCTCAGTCAACAATTGGAAAGAATCACATTAGGTTGTATGAATGAAAATGTAGTTCATATGATTGAGTGCAAATAAATAGAGAAATATTCATTGATGGATGTTAAGTTAGAGGACTTTAAAGTGACTTGTTAAAGCGCCCAACTTGGATTATTATTTTAGGTTAAGATACGAAAAAGTTAGCCCCAGATGGAGGGAATTGAGGGAACTCTAGTGTGAGAACTAGTATCTTCCTTGCCTAGCCAGTCTTCAGAACTATTTAATCTTTAAATTAGTCAAAGTTCTTTATAGCATCTCTAGTAAGGTTAAAGAGTATTATTACTCCTATCTGGTACAACACAATTTGCATACTTCCACTACAGAGTTCCTATGCTTATTACTGATTCATGATAAGAAGAAAAAAAATTTCATATTAAGTACTTTTCTTCTACAAAAACTTTAGTTATCTTTTGGAGTTGTTACTATTTCGTTAAAATATCAAAAATACCAAAAATATTTAAATTTTAATTTCCTACAAAATAATTTTTTAGTTTAAGTAAATATCTTTTTTAAAAATAGAAAAACTTTTCAAAAAGTGCATATTACATAATCTTCCCTGTGGGTTCGATATTCATGTCTTAATCAAAAAGTTTTATATTACTTGACAACAATACGTATACTTGCATAGTATCCCAATATAAATATATATAAATTAAAAAGTTAAATTCTTATTTCTCTTGAGGATCAAGGTTTTGGTTTGGTTGCAAAATAGAAAGAATTGACAATCTTGATGGTTATAACTAATATTGTCATATATGGCGACTCACAACTTATCATTCAACAAGTCATTGGACAATATAAGATTTTGAAGCCAAGGTTAGCAGAATATCATCAGTATACAATGGAGACTTGAACAAATCTCTAGTGTGACTCTCTACCGGATTCCTCGGGAATATAACACCGATGTTGATGCTCTAACAAAACTTGCAAGAGAATTTGTGTGTCACTCAAAGGATTCCATTGACATTACACTATAAGAAAGACAAATTTTGACTCAGATCGAGCTCAAAAATCTAAATAATCTCGATAAAGAAGATGGAATGATTAATGTTGTGATGACAGATAATATCAAAGATAGGGACAAGTCATTTATAGAATATTTACAAACTGAAAAATTACAAGAGGACAAGTTTGAGTTATACCATATCACGAGAAAGCTATGCCATATGCTTTAGTGAGTGATGTCCTCTACAGAATATCATTTGATCAGATGTGGCTACGGTATCAAAGCAGTGCTGAATCACAAAATATTATCAATGAAGTACACACCAGATTGTGTGGAGCTCACTAATCAGGACCTAAGTTGAAAATAGAAATAAAAAAACTCAGATATTATTGGTTAGCCATGATGTTCAATTGAATCGATACAACCAGAAAGTGTCACCTTTACCAAGTGTATGGGGTGGTCTTACATCAACCTTTGAATGTGATACATCCAACCATTACCTCGTGGCCATTCGAATGTTGTGGAATGGACATAATATGTCATATATACCCCCCTTTCTTTAAGGGACATAGATTCATTCTCGCAGCTACAGATAAATTCTACAAATGTGTAGACGCAGTGCCATTATGAGAGGTGACAACACAATATGTCCTTCAATTTATTAAGAGTAAAATCATTTACCAATTCAGTGTACCACATGGAGTGATTTCCAATAATGGAATAGCCTTAAAAAGTACAAAAATCAACAGCCTTGTCAAGCGGCATGGGACAGACTGTAGATACTCTATGAATTACAGTCTCAGGGCAAATGAAGTAGCTGAGGCCTTCAACAAAAAACTTGTATAGATTTTGAAGAAAATATTTGACAAAAATAAAATAGATTGACATAATAAATTGTTAGAAGCTTTATGGGCCTACTAGATGACATTTAGAACTCATACTCAATGTACACCCTATGCACTTGTGTACAGGTCAAAGGTCGACTGGAGGTTCAGATAGCATCTCTCTGATTCACCATCGTCAACCAAAGTACAACAGAAGAAGTTGCAAAACTTAGACTTAAAGAATTGGAAAGTTTCAAGGGAAAATTACTAGAACTGCAATAGAAGTAGGAACTTTACTATGTGAGGATGGTAAAAACTAAAGAAAAATTGGTCTGACCGAGGACGTTAAAAGTTAGTGACCTTTTTCTTGTTCTTAAAAGACCTATTCTTGCACATCGCAAAATAGGTGGAAAATATGAACCAACTTGCGAGGGACCATTTATCAAAGAAAAAGTCTTTTCAAGAGGAGCATACCAGCTGGTGGATTTCTGAGGCGAAAGACCTATGCTACCAATCAATGAATGGTATTTGAAGACATACTATACAACTTGTAATTGCTCGAAATAAGATTTTAAGGTTTTAATTGTTTTGGGTTATTTATTTGGCCAAGCATCTGTGACTGGGTCAAAATTTTGTAATAAAATTAACCTTAATGAATTGAAAATTTTTGAAGTTGCTACATAATTGTTTTCCTTTCTACTTTTAAGTTTTATATTCTACTAAATAATATATATATATATATATATATATATATATATATATATATATATATATATATATATATATTTATAATTTTCGCACCCGTGTAAACAAAAATTTTATCTAATAATTGTTGGGTTTTGTTATTGTCCTTGCTAAATTTTAGTGTGTTGATGTTCTCTTTTATTTTTCTAACATCTGCAGGAAAAAAACGTCAGGACAGAAGCTGATTGTTGCTTTCAAGGATGGCTGAAATCTCTAATTTAATGAGGAAAGGGCATCTCAGGGTGGCATCATAGACTTCGACCTGGACTTCGGTCATGTCGACAGGGACTATGAGGCTCCCTTGATGGACATGGCCAGTCATCGAAAGAAAGAAGGGCTACCATCCTTGTTAAAGATCAGTACTAAAGAGGATTCCTCACTGAAGAAGAAAAAAGTGATAGCGCAGCAAAACCCGATGGAAGGGACTAGTTGCCTACCGTCCATGATAATTGTGCCAATGGAAAATCTAGTCAGTACTAATGATGAGAGACTACCAGATGCTTCGCTACAAAGAGCTCAACGTAGAAATGCCAATCACTAAAAAAACAGAGTTTTCGTACGTGAAGAAGAAAGACACCTGAAAGAGAAAGAAAACTTACTTTCCTACGTGAGTGAAAAATCTATGATCCTTACATGAGAGAGACTTCCTCCAATTTGCTTGGCACAAAGGATGAGTCCAATTTTGCTACAGAGCTAAAATTACCTGAAATTTTAGATGAGCTTTTTGTGGGTTGCCCGACGTTAAATGATGAGATCCCAAGAAAGACACCAAACACAGGAGCATTAGCGGAATGCCCAGAACGTTAAATGAATTTTATTTGCGGAATGCCCGACTTTTTGAATGTTACAGCACTCTGAAGGAATACACATTTACCGACATTGGATTTCAGACTAACGCTCACTCAAATGGAGAATCATACATCCCACTTGATACAGAGACAACACAGACATGGGATTCTATGGATATTGAAAGGAGGGAGTGGCCCCAACAGTCACATATGCTTACTAAGGCAGAATTGGACAAGATGAGCAAGGTAAAGAAGAGAGAGCTTGAATTCTATGAAAAGGTTCACGAAAAATTTATCATTATATTGAATGGTGTGGGACTATACACTAGAGTTTTTTCTGAAAGTGAAGAAAGAAGCATTCTTAACTGTGTATTTGACCTGATAGATAGAGGTCTAGTTGGTCTTCTGAAGGAAAGAACTTAGTCAGAACCATGAAACTGGATGCGTGGAAAATGCAGGATAACCATCCAATGAGGTTGTTGCTACAATTTCACCAGGTTAGGCAAGGGGACCCCCCGAGGATCTTAAAACACGATGAGGTGGATCCATTACTTCCAACATTAAAGTAGATGATAAAAAGTATGGTTAGATGGAGCATTCAGCTAGTGGAATGCATTCAAAATAGTTGAATCATCAACCTTTATGAATAGGGAGACTGTATTCCCCCACATAAAGATCACCATGATTTTGTCAGGCCTTTCTACATGGTCTCATTCATGACGAAAAGCAACATTCTGTTTGGAAAAGAAATCAATGTTATCAGATCCAGTGAGTTCAGAGGATCTGTTTCAATTCCTCTCCTGGTGGGTTTGGTACTAATTTTAAAAGGAAACGAAGCCGATCTAACAAAACACTGCATTTTTGGAGGGCCACGATGCATAGTTTCCATTACACTAAGAAGGATGGAAGATAACAAGATGTCGTATAGGTTCCGACCGAATTGAGAATTGGAGGAGCTACAATCATACGAGCTAAGAGATGGTTGCACCTCTAAGTACATGTAAAAGGAATTCTTGTCCTAGAGCGTGGTTTAGTAGGCCAACTTAGTCAGGATCTCACCCCACAAAGGATAGATGGATGATTGGTAGAAACTTTTTATTGTGTCAAGATGCTGCATATATGATATAAAATGTATTAGATGTGTTTGATATATTATATTTATTCAACATGTGATGTCTCAAGGATGTGTTTAACATTTTTCTTTTGATGCTTCAACCTGTATTTATTCTGTAATATTTATTTGAAGAAAAATAATGAAATTTCTTTCAGATTTCAATATGTTTGCCAAAATGCCCTTTTGTGCGATGGATAAAAAAGCCACAGAACCTTACATTGGTTCTATATAATGACGAACAAAGAATAAAACAATAAAAACTTGATGATAACAAAATTTAAATAAAATATCCTTTTGAGAACAACAACCAACAAAAATTAAATTTTGAACACATATTTTGATAATTAAATAATGATAAAAATAACAAGAATGGAAAATCAATTTTCTTGAGTTTATTTCTCTTCAGTTTGTGATTTCTTACTCTTTGCTTACGCAACACGACTATTCTAATCAACTCCAACTCCTCCACAATCCCACAGAGTCTTTTACTCCTCTTAGATCTCTTCAATTTTTCTGCTCCACTATCCATCTTTTCATTTTGGCGTAGGCTTGGAGGCCCTATTCTCATCATTGCATTTCGGAGTAGGCTTGGACGCCCTATTCCCATCTTTGCATTTTGGAGTAGGCTTGGACGCCCTATTCCCATCTGTGCATTTGAGGTAGGCATTGATGACCTATTCCTGTCTTTGCATTTCGGGGTAGGCTTGGATGCCCTATTCCCACTTTTGCATTTCGGGGTAGGCTTGGATGACCTATTCCCATCTTTTCATTTCAGGGTAGACTTGGATGCTCTATTCCCATCTTTCCATGTCAGGGTCGGCTTGGATGTCCTATTCCCATCTTTAAATTAAATTTAATAAAGATAATAATAAAATAAAATTAATTTGCTTGAGTTTGTTTCTCTCGAGTTTGAGGTTTCTTACTCTTCGTTTGTGTAGCACGACCATCTTCGCATACACCAACACCTTCACATTCCCACGTAGTCTTTTACTCCTCATAGATCTCGTCAAACTTTATGCTCCATCATCCAACTTTGTATTTTGTGTTAGGCTTGGATGCCCTATTCTCATCTATGCATTACGGGGTAGGTTTGGACACACTAGTCTCATCTTTGCATTTCGGGGTAGGCTTCGATGCTTTAATCCCATCATTGCATTTCGGGGTAGGTTTGGATGCCCTACTTTAATCCCATCATAGCATTTCACGGTAGGCTTGGATGCCCTACTCCCATCTTTATATTAAATTTAATGATGACAATAAGAAAAGTAAATTATTTTGCATGAGTTTGTTTCTCCCGAGTTTGAGGTTTCTTACTCTTCGCTTGCGTAGCACATTCCCACAGAGCCTTTTAATCCTCGCAGATCTCTTCAACCTTTCTGCTCCATCATCAATCATTGCTTTTTGGGAGTAGGCTTGGGTTCCCTATCCCCATCTATGCATTTTGGGGTAGGCTTGGACGCCCTATTCCCATCTTTGCATTTTAGGGTAGGCTTGGATGCCCTATTCCCATCTTCGCATTTTGGGGTACACTAGGATAACCTATTCCCATCTTAGCATTTCAGGGTAGGCTTAGATGCCTTATTCCCATCTTTGCATTTTGGGTTAAGTTCGGATGCCCTAATCTTGTATTTGCATTTCAGGGTAGGCCTGTTCGCTCTATTCCCTTCTTTACATTTTAGGGTAGGCTTGGACTCCCTATTAGCATTTTTGCATTCAGGGTAGAATTTGATACCGTATTCACACCTTTGCAATCAAGGTAGGCTTGGATGCCCTAGTTTCATGCTTGCATTTGGAGTAGACTTGGACGCCCTAATCCCGTCGTTGCATTTCGGGGTAGGCTTGGACACACTATTCCCATCTTTGCATTTAGGGGTACACTTGGATGCCCTATTCCCATCTTTACAATTTGAGGTAGACTTGGACACCCTATTTCCATCTTTACATGTCACGGTATGCATGGATTCCCTACCCTTATCTTTGCATTTCGGGGTGATCTTGGATGCCTTATTCCCATCTTCGCAATTTGCGGGAGGCTTAGACGTCGTTTTCCCATCCTTGCATCTAGATTGGCTTGGATACTCTATTGCCATCTTTACCTTTCGGGGTAGGCTTGGACGCCCTATTCCCATCTTTGCATTTGGAGTAGACTATGATGCTCTATTCCCATTTTTGCATTCTTGGATAGGCTTGGGCACCCTATTCCCATCTTTGCATTTTAGGGTCAGATTAGACGCCCTATTCCCATCTTTGCATTTTGGGTTAGGCTCTGACATCCTATTCCCATCTCCACTTTTGGGGTAGGCTTAAATGTCCTATTCCATTCCCTATAATTCGGGTAGGCTTTGACGTCCTATTCCCATCCTTACATTTGGGGTAGGCTTTGACACCCCATTCCCATCCTTACAAATGGGGTAGGCCTAGACACCCTATTCCCTTCTATGCGCTTGTGTTTTCCACTCATTATAGTTTCCTCACGCATAATTACACCTCCATAAAATTTTAAATTGAAATCAAAACTTTCTTTGATATATTCAATTTGAATCGAGTCTTCTCTGGGATTGCATGTTTGCTTGACGACTGTCCCCAAAATCTCCTTTCTTTTCCCCAGCAAGAGTATCTGTTACTCCCGAGCAAAAACAACTATTACTTAGTTCTACACTACATTCTATGTCTATTGACTTAGAAGCGTGTGCAGGTTTTGTTGATCTCATCGGTCGATGCCAATACGTATGGTGTGCCTACCTGATACACCACACCTATTGAGGGTCCATTTGTTGACCACACTTTTAGCTGAGGTCTAGCTCTTTCCTCTTTAGGGGCCTAGGGTCTAACCATATGTCTTTCCTATTGAATACTCCTAGAGAACTAGAAAACAAAACCTCACCATTAGAAATTCTAACTTCATCTCTGCTCAACTTGAAGTTCCACATATTGTTCTTAACCTCTAGCACTTAATAGGTGGGGTCAATATCGGGGAGCTCAATGGGAGTCCCAATAGGTATGCTTGGCCTTATTGTTGACCCAGGGTGTTGGTCTGGAGCTAGTTCACAAACAAACACTCACTTTTACTCACATTCACTCACAACTCTAAACCCAAACTTGTTGACTTTCATCACTTGATCTTTTGGGGGACTCATGTAGATGGTCACGTAGACCAACTAGCCCTAGGTTAGAGTCTATCCAAGACCAGTACACAGAGGACCCAAATGGAGATTTCATTGGTCCATGGCTCAATTAGGGTGGTTGGCACCTCACTTTCACCAAAATACCAAACTTAGCCTTTTGCCCCCAAACCTACCTAATTTACCAAAACACCCCAAACCCCAAATTTGACCAAAATTCCCAATTTCACCCAAACTACCCAAATTTGTTCAAAAATCTTCTCAAACCATTTGAAAACTTCCAAATATTGCCAAAATTACATAAATACCCCCAAATTTGCCAAAATTACAAAAATACCCTTGGTCGCCAAAACTTTCTTAAAACTCTCAAAATCATCTAAAATGTCTTTAAAACCAATTTGGACCCTTCAATGGAATCCAATTTGATCAATTTGACCAACTTTGACAAAAAGCCCCAAATTGCCCTCAAAGGACCAATTTGCCCAAATTCACCTTAAATATCCATCAATCTGACCCCAAATCATCCCAATATTCAATTGTAAATTCAAATTATTTCTGATCAAACTCAATTCAAATGAAATCCAAGTCCAATTGACCTACATTTGAGTCTAATTTCAACCCAAATCAAAAGGCCCCATTTTGGCCTAAAACCAAAATCTCACTCACCTAAATCCTTCATATTGCCCTAATTATGCATCATAAACTGTTTGAAACATCTCCACACATCAAAGTGAATGCTCAATTTACCTTGGTAAAGCTTTAATTTCACTCAACTTTAACCCAAATCCAAAATTCCCAAATTTGCTCCAAATTGCCTAAGTCTCTAAATGTCACCAAATTGGATGCCCAACCCACAAAATTGATACCCAATNAACCCACAAAATTGATACCCAATTATGTTGAGAACTCTTAATGACATTCCCCTAGAGCATTTTGAAATCTCAATTTGGACTTAAACAAACTCTAGCCCAACCTAAACGAAAGTCTAACCCAACATCTCCAAATTGATCACATGCCCAAAATCCCTCAAATTGGACCTTCAAATCAATTCAAAATCACTCCAAATCTTTTCTAAGCCCCTCAAGACAATCATCAACTTAGATTTGGTCAATAAATTGAGATCAATGTCATGGCTAGCCTAACCCAAATTTGAATTCAATATAATTTTACCCAAACTGTGCCCATGCACCAAAATTGACTAAGCCGTGCCAAAGCGACTAAATTAATGACACCGCACTCGCCAAATGGACATTAAAGACCAAGCTAGACCCGCCTAGCCCACGATATGGAAGACCAATGTGCTTTGATTTATGGGATTTTATCCTTTTTTGGGCCTAAACCAAGAGATACGCGCCATCATGCCATATCATTAAGAGTTAATCATATTTAAACCTCCCCCTGGCTCACCTAGCTGCCTAACCACCTCCCCAGCTTTGGCCAGCCTTCCTAGTTGCTAGAAAACCCAAAAATCGAGAGCCACCTTAGACAAATAATAACTTTGTAGCCCTCCACCTCAACTCGAAATTGCACCCAATTTGAATCCCTGAGCTCCACCCTAGGCTCCTTTATTTAAACAACCCCTTTTATGCCCAAAGGGATGATCCAAGTCCTTATGGAAGCTCTGTAAAATCTCACCAGAGACTCTCCAAGAACTCCTCCACTCAAGCCCACCATTTTATCCCAATAGTTTCCCCTGTGAGAGCTCAATTTTGAGCTAAGAATTTCAGTTCAACCTAGGACATATTTCTCCACATCTCGATAGTCCACCAAACACCAATTAACTGTGCACATACCATCCCCACAATGAGATGAGTTAATTCCCTACAAAAGAACCATTCTAAATTGCCTCTAACATAACTCTATACCAATACCTGAAAAATGAGCTCGATCAAAATCATATCTAGGAAATTCACCAAGGCGTAGCACTTCATCTAGAGGTTCGTTGAGTCCATTCGAAGCTACCCAACCATCTGATTAAGTCCTCCCCTCTAAGATAAAGTTATTGAACCTCAACCCCTATCCAAGCCTATATTGATTCTCCATATGTATCTACTGTATCTCATACCGTATAAGCCCTATATATATGCTTGTCTTAAGTAGGTAAAGGTTCAGAAACAAACCCTACACAATTTGGTTCAGTCTAGCTTGAGATCATATGGTTTTAGCGTGAACGGCTCACGAGTTAGGTAACTTGGGGTCGATGAACGGTTGTCATCTGATCGCTCGTGTATTGGATAGATGGAGGAGATCAAGCCGGACGAGTGGATGGAAAGAAAAGGCGGGCAGCGTGGTAGCTGAGGTGGCTGATGTCGTCAAAAGGCCGTGCGCCACATGGTTTTTCAGGGCTGTCAATGTTCAAGTCAACAACGTGTGTTTAAGTACAAAAATAGGGATTTTCTAAATTTTATTTAATTCCTAAACTTCAAAAATTCATATTTTTATAGAAAAATCATAAAAATAAATCAAGAATACACACTTGCTCAGTGAATAGAGGAGAAGAATGCGTGCTAAAGATATAAATTATTTGATGACTCTTTGAATTTTAATTTATTAAATACTCTCTAGAGTATTTTAAGTCATTTCGATCAAGCATTGCTCACCATGACTTAAAAATTTTAGGGTTTCATCTTCATGACAGAGGCTATCTCCTATGATTTTTCCAAGGTCATATGACATCTCTATGCTTTAAACTTAATTTTAAAGTTAAGATGGCAATTTTAACTTATTTTAATTATATAAATTAAAATACCACTTGGAAAATTGTGGGAATAATTGTAGTAGGTTTTCTATAGTAAGAGAAACTTAGGAAAAATGTCTTGATGATTTGAATTTTTTTGTACATTTCTATCATTAATTAAATGTATATATCTTAGAGTAATTTATATAAATTAAATAGTAATAAAAAATTATCAAAATCAATTCTACACGATGTATAAAAATCATGTTAACCCACTGTAAAAGTTTAAAAATTATTTGACTAAGTTTGAGCACTAAAGTTGATTTTTTAAGAAACCTTGTATTTTTGTACAAATATAATTATATTAAATTAAATACCCTTGGCAAAATTATGAACAGTGTTTTTTCTGAGTTCCTTGTGATCATGGGCACTTATGAAAAATAAAATTTAATATTGAGAAAATACTTGATTTTTTAGCTTTATTTTGAATTTAAAATGATTAAAAATAATTAAAAAGCCTAAAAATACCAAAATATTTCAAACTATGCCTGATTATTCCCTGGTCACTTAGAACTCATTTGGAATATTTTTCTTAACTTTATTAAGTTAAAAATAAATTATAAAAGCTGAAAAATAAATTTTCCTTATTTTTTCCAATAATGTAATTATAATAAATAAATTAAAAGTTATAAAAATACCAAATCTGTTTCTTTGAGTTCATTGAACTCAGAGAGGTTTAAAAAAAATAAAAAGTCAGTTTTTGTAATTAAAACATTGTTTTGCATTTAATTAAATCATTAAAATTTATTCATAATAAAATAATAATGACAAAGATTTAATTCAAAAAAAATCTAAGAATTTTGTTTTAGTGTTTCTCTAACCTAAGAGGACCTTTAATAATTTTTTCATGAATAAAAAATTTATTATGGATAGTTAAGTAAATCAATTTTGAAAATACTACTTTCTAAATTTAAATAATTATTTAAATTAAATTAAATTTTGAAAACCCACATTTTCTCCTCCAATGTTTTAATTGACCCATGGATAGGACACTCTAAATTCTCAAAGTCATTTAAATTTTGATTATTGAGTTATGAGGTGAAGAGCCCCAAAGGCAAAGGTGTAATATTAGATTTTGGTGCCTTAACAAAACTTAAGGATTAATCAAATGGGAAAATGGGTAACTTTGATCCTAATATGTTTCGATGACTGAAATACAATGGGATTAGAAGGTAGGAAGTCACTTGCCACCTTTTTCATAATAAGGAAAAAAAAATTAATTTCCTTAATAATCATGACTTGGAAGTCAATCAAAATAAAATGATTCTCAAGTGATGGGTTCGAGTTAGGAAGGTAATATTCGATTAATTTTAAGCCCATAATTAATGACAATATGATCTTTCATTAAGAATGCATGTTAAATTAAATAAAAAATTTGCTAGTTTCCATTTCACCTGTTGTGATTATTCAAGAATTGGTAGTGACCTAGGCTTTAAATTTGAACTCTTTTGATTGGATTTAGAAGATAACATGATTTATGATTAACACCTTTTTACACTACGAGCCCGATTTTAACTACAGAATCCTAAAAAAACCTTTACTTACTTAAATTTTACTTAGGGGCACCCACCCACATAACTGTTAAATGAAATATCAATTGATTAATTGAGTGTCCTAGCTTTGGCATAAATAAAACATCAAGTTTCTGTATGCAATGGGATAACCTTAGCTTAACCCCTGGATGATTAATAAAATAATATGATAAGTGCAAAATGAACTCAAAATATTTTAAGAAATCTTCAAAGTGGTTCAGGGTCATGCTCCGAGCACTTTGAAATCTCTTGAATATTTTGAAAGACAAATTGAACTTGCTATATTTTGTTCTAATATCATCCACTAAGATCTTTCAAGAGTCAACAAAGTCGTAGCTTGAGGTTTGATAGTTATACCTTTATCTACTCCTACAATTTGAATTCCTTGCAAAAATTATATATATGTCGTAGGTACTAACCTTTCTGATGGACGAATGGGAAGAATCGACAGGTACGCTTTTAAGTTATTGCATTGCAATTTATTATTATTTACCTTTCTATATTACTCATTTCCAACCTATAAACTTGCATGTCAAATAACAAGGTCACCCTACATGTCAAAACTAAAACTTTTAGATAACCCCTGAAACCAAAACCAAAACTAAAAATTAAACAAGATAAAATTCACAGCGACAACAAAAAAAATATAAGACAACTCAAAATTTAATCTCAAGAAAAACAACAAAATAAAAATTGCAACTAAATAAATAAGTCTCTCTTAAACGATCGGGAATCCCTCAGAGGAGGTAACCTACAGTTGCTAACGAGATTTCTCACAGTCTAAATGAAAGTTCATTAAGTTTGGTTTAGTAAATTTATTTGGACAAGGTGAATAAAAAAAAATAGTTGTGCTGGAATGAGGGAATTGTAGGATCTTAACAGGGTCGTTTTAACCATCTTTATTATTCCCCATAATATTTAAATAAACATGACCTTAAGAAACATTTAATTTGACATCAGGACTTGAAACATTAGAAAACAAAAACTCGACATGACGAGGAGCTTGGAGCTAGCATTGTGGGCAGCACAACCATCTTCAACAGTAAAACATGTCTACACCTGCTTAACCATTCCTTAGATTTAAACAACAAGCCATAAGATTTTGAGGTTGTTCTCCTAGCGCGACATAAATCCTTACATTTTCTTTAGGCCTTTGTATGACTCTGCTATATAATATAAGCCCTAACCTGTTTTAGGATTCTAAGGTTGTCGTTCGTTATGACCTAAATCTTCACATCTTCCAGTCATTTGTGTGAATGTTTCAAGCTAATGTGAGTGCTAATTAATATAAATTGCAAGAAACTGAATAACATCCAAGAAGATACTAAATCAGATCCAAATTTCTTCAGCACAAGCCAAACCTTAGAGTCTTCAGCTTGCTGAGCCAGAGATGGAAATTTTGCCAAAAGATTTGCAACCATCAAAGAGGAAGAAGAATGGCACCACGAAGGCCAATAAAATGGGGGTTAGGATAGAAGCTACCTCTATTAGAATGGTTGTCTCAAATTCGGATAAGAAAATCCTTGAACCACTGACCATGTATGATTATCTTTTTGCCCCTTCAGGGTCTTATGAATATAAAGATTATGATTTTAGCTACATTTTACATGTTTCTAGTGATAACATAACTGATGTTGCTCAATCTAACTCTGGTCTTAATTTACAAATCCTCAAATCGTACTTAAGTCCGACAAACCCAATAATCAGGTTAAAGAAGAAGTCAAAGACATTGGTCACGATAACACCGAGAGTGAGGAACCAGTCCTTGAATGCCATGGTGCACCACTAGCTAACAATTTAGATCTCTTTGATGAAGAAGGAGAGACATCATAAATTTTTCCTACAATATTTTAGGAAGAAGAAATCACTAAAATAAACGTAACGAGTGGAAAGGTATTACCTCATATAACAACTCCAGCTGATAAAAGAAAGCGAATAGTAACTCTAGAAGACCTACCTCGACCTCGCCAATGGAAGAGCCACACAACCAAGTTAAAATCAGAGGATTATATAAAGTAGATTATAATGTGTTAGCTCATCTTAGGGAGTTGCTGACCAAACTAAGCATCTATGATGCTTTGATCCAATCAAAAGAGATGAGAGAGTCTCTGGTTACAGTCTTGCTTGACCTAAAGATTTGCTTAGCTGAGTTGACCAACACAACCATGGATGAAGTTTGCTCAGTACTACTGACAACTTCCGACCGCTCTACATCTCTGTTAATATCAGTAGATTTGTATTGTTTAGAGTTTTGGTAGATCCGGGAGCGTCACTTAAATTAATGAGTCTACAAACATTGACATACTCGGATATTGAGGCTCAAGCACTTAAATAGCCCTTGGATCAATTACATTGCTTATGAAAATTGCAGAACTAGTAACGATTGCTAAATTCTGTATCATTTATGCCAAGATCTTTTTTAATGCTCTACTTGGTCGACTGTAGATTCATGAAAACAACATGGATCTATCTTCCTTTTATCAGTGCATCAAGTATTTCAAATATGGACAAGAACATTGCATCAAGGGAGATTTACAACCATTTTCAGTTCATGAAGTTGGCATTCATGAAGAAGCTACCTACTACTTGCCTTCAAAGAAAATTGTCTTCTCTCGTGAAGTGGTGAAAAATAAAAGTGAAGACTCAAAAAGCTCAAGAGGCCGACGTCAGGGAAGTGGATGAGGAAAAGCTAATATGATTACTGGATGGACTAAGCCGACCATTGACAATGATGATGACAAAAGCTAAGAGGAGAAAATAAAGATGATAAAATAGAAGAAAACACAGTATGAAATCTCCTTAGAAGTTCTAGAAAAAATTGAATACAAGTCGGTGCATGATCAGATCAACCACTATGTGAATACCATGACACTTACTCCGATCCACATTCAAAAGGTTGAGAGTTTAGAGGTTAAGGAAGTCCGTAGTGTTAATTTAAAGCGGATCAAGTTTTACCGTACTTCCCCTTCTACTAGTTCTGAAAATCATGTAAATTTAGAAGAGGATTCTACTGAGTTAATGGAATTACCTTTTAATTACTTTTCTCCTTGCGTATAAAATTTAATTCAACAGGGATATGTGCTGAAACAAATGCCTACAAAAAAATTACAACTTTTTGAGAAATTGTGTACAGTTAAAAGTTGAACTCCTAACTCAAAATAGGGTCTCAGATTCGGTACTGTAGAACCAGTCAATGATTCAAAATTTTGTGTGGTCATTACTAGTGGGTCGGAAGAGGATTGTCTTGATGTAGAGGATGATTCTTGAGATCAACTAATAGAAGAAACCCTTCCAGAATTTAAGAAAGAAATTAAATGAAATGTTGATGAATTGAAGGAAATTAACCTCGGGATGAAAGAACAGCGCCGACCTACATTTATAAGTTCTTTACTCAATAATGAAAATTCTTCAAAGCTGATCAAGTTACTGTTAGAATTCATAGATTGCTTTGGATGGAGTTATGATAAAATTTCAGGATAATCCCCAGAAGTTACAGTGCATAAGCTATTTGTGGAGAAAGATAAAACTCCCAATAAAGCAAGCACTTAGAAGAATGCACCTTGAGATATATTAGCAAGTCGTCATCAAGGTGAAGAAATTAATAGATGGTAACTTTGAGCAAGAAGACCAATACCCAATGTGGTTAGCTAACATTGTGTCAGTTAAGAATAAAAATGGATAGATTTGTGTTTGTGTTAACTTCAGGGATTTGAACAAATCTTATCCAAAAGATGAATTTCCTTTGCAAATACCATAAATGCTGGTGAACATTGCTTTGACACATGAGATTTTTTCCTTCATGGATGGATCGTCAGGATATAACTAAATCAAAATGGCTCCAGAGGATGCATCACTTACAGCCTTCAGAACACTAATTGGAATCTTTTGATACACATTGATGCCATTTGGGTTAAACACTGGAGCAACATATCAATGAGTGTTGACAAAGACCTTTGATGAACTCATTCAAAATCAAGTGAAGTGCTGAGTGGATGATTTGGTCATCAAGAGTAAACAAAAAATAGATCATCTGTACAATTTGAGCATCATGTGCGAACGATTATGACAATATAATCTCAAGATAAATCCCTTAAAATGCACCTTAAGTGTCACCTTCAGAAAATTTTAAGGATTCATTGTCCGTCATTAGGGTCTCGAGATCACCCGGATAAGATTAAAGCTATCTTGGAAATGCCTCATTTCAAAACCTTGAATCAACTACGCTCTATCAAAAGAAAGTTGGCTTATTTGAGACACTTTATTTCTAATCTCTCAGATTGGTGTCAGCCCTTCTCTGCATTAATTAAAAAGGATGCTAAATTTTTTTGGGAAGAGAAATGTCAGCGAGCCTTTGAGAACGTTAAGAACTATTTAATGAAACCTCATATTTTGAAAGCCCTATCCCTAGAAAACCTTTGATACTCTATATTGTGGCCTTAAATAACTCTTTTGGAGCCCTACTAGCTCAAGTTAATGATAAGGGTAAGGAAAACATGCTCTACTACTTGAATCGCCAAATAGTACTGAAGGAAGTAAAGTATCAGCCTATTGAAAAGCAGTATCTAGCTTTAATTTTTGTCGCCCAAAAGCTTAGGCATTACATGCTTTCTCCTAAAATTACCCTTATTTCAAAATTTAATCAGTTGCAATATTTGATGACCCGACCAACACTTTCTAGATGTCTAGCAATATGGTGAATGCTTTTATTGGAATTTGATATAACTTTTTTTCCTGTTTGTGCTATCAAGGGACAAATTTTAGCAGATTTTCTCGCAGCACACCCACTTTCAGCTGGGTCCCCTCTTAATGAGGAGTTACTAGATGAATAGGTATTACAAATGGAATTCTTTAGTGTGCAATGCTAAGAGATGTACTTTGATGGAGCTTCGCCAGCATAAAAATACAAAGGATCAAGAACTGTTATACCGGCAAAGAAGCAATTGGTTTGATTTTCATCATGCCAGATAAAGGTATGCTGAGATTTTCCTATCACCTGACAGAGCCGTGCACCAACAATGAAGTAGAATTTGAAGCACTAATCACTAGATCGTAATTGAAAATGTCGATGGGTATAATAGATATTGTCATCTATGGAAACTCTCAACTCGTCATTAGAAAAGTTACCGAACAATATAAGATTTTGAAGTTAAGGTTAGCAGAATATCATTTGTATAAAATGAAGCTACTTGAACAAATCTGTAGTCTGACTTTCTACCGGATTTTTGAGAGAGATAACACCCATGTCGATGCTCTAGAAAAACTTACAAAAGAATTGGCGTGTCCCTCAGAGGATTCTATTGACATTACAGTATAAGAAAGAAGAGTTTTATCTTGGATCAACCTCGACAATCTACCTAATCTCAAAAAAGAAGAAGGCATGATGATTGCTGCAATGATAAATAATACCAAATATTGGTGTTAGCCATTTATAGAATATTAGCAAATTAGAAAATTAAAAGAGGACAAGTTTGAGGCGTACCATATCACGAGAAGAGTTATGTCATATGCTATAGTGGGTGATGTCCTCTACAAAAGATCATTTGATTAGATGTGGATGCTGTGTTTGTGCAGAGCCAAACTATAGAATATTGTCAAAGAAGTACACGATAGATTATGTAGAGCTCACCAGTCAGGACCAAAGAGGTAAATGAAAATCAAAACACTCAGTTATTCTATAAATCAAGTAGTAATGATGTTCGATTACATGGATAGAGCCAGAAAGTGTCACCTTTTTGAAGTGCATGGGGTGGTCTTGCATCAACCTTCGAATGTGCTACATCAAAACATTGCCCCATGGTCGTTTGAATGTTAGGGAACAAACATAATAGGTCCAATGGACCCTCCATTTTCTAGGGGACATAGATTCGTTCTCGTATTTAGGGATTACTTCTCTAAATATCAGAGATAGTGTTGTTACAAGAGATTTTAGCACAATACATCCTTTAGTTTTTCAAGAGTCAAATCATTTACCGTTTTGGTGTACCATGCAGAGTGATTTCTAAGCCTTCACGAGCACAAAAATTAACAACTTTGTTAAGTAGTATGGGATAGACTGAAGATACTCTATGATCTACATTCCTAGGGAAAATGGACTGACTAAGGCCTTCCACAAAACACTGGTATAGATTTTGAAGAAAACAATGGACAAAAACAAAAGCGATTGGCATAATAAATTGTTCGAAGCTTTTTGGGCCTACCAGATGACGTTTAAAACTCCTACTCAGTGTACACCCTACGCACTTGTATACAGGATAAAGGCCCTATTGTCGCTGGAGGTTCGGCAACCATCTCTTAGAGTCGTTGTCGCCAACCAAATTACATCCGAAGAAAGTGCAAAACT
>NEWO01000786.1:226174-240592 GCA_003013225.1 Phalaenopsis aphrodite | reverse complement strand
TTTGTCTAATATTTGTTTTGTTTTGTTATTGTTTCTGCTAAATTTTAGTGCACTAATATTTTCTTTTTTTTGCTGTCATTTGTAGAAAAAAATGTCAAAAAAAAGTTGATTTCTTCTTTCAAGGATGGCTAGAATCTTGCACTTAATGACAAAAGGGCATCTTAGGTTGGCATCATAGACTTTGACTTGGACTTCGGTTAGGTCAACATGGACTATGAGGATCCCCTGAAGGACGTGGTCAGTTGTCGAGAGAAAGAAGGGCTACCGACGCTATTAAAGATCAGCACTAAAGTGGATTCCTCACTGAAGAGCAAGAAAGCGATAGTGCAGCAGAACCAGATGGAAGAGACTAGTTGCTTGCCGTCCATGATAACCACAACAATAGAAAATCTTGTCAGTACTTAAGACGAGAGACTACCAGATGCACCACTACAAAGAACTCAACGTAGAAATGCCAATTGCCAAAAATATAGAGCTTTCCTATGTGAAGAAAAAAGACGCCTGAAAGAGAGAGAAAACTTACTTTCCCCAATTTCTGAGGGAAAAATTTATGATCCTTGCATGAGAGAGACTTCCTCCAGTTTGCTTTCCACAGAGGTGAGTCTAAGTTTGCTACAGAGCTGGCGTTACCAGAAATTTCAGCTGAGCTTTGTGCGGGTTGCCCAACGTTAAACGCCGAGATCCCTAGATAGATATCAAATACTGGAGAGTTTGTGGAATGCCCGTAATGTAACATTTTCAACTTAGAGTATTAAAACACTATAAAGGAATACAAATCTACCGACAGTGGATTTTAGACTACCGCTCACTCAAATGTAGAATCATACATCCCACTTGATACAAAGACATCGCAGACATGAATTGTTGCAGATATTGAAATGCAGGAGCCGCCCCGACAGTCGCAGATGGTTACCAGGGTAAAAATGGACAAGATGAGCAAGGGAAAGAAGAGTGAGTTTGAATTCTATGAAGAGATTCACAGAAAATTTGTCAATATACTGGAAGGTCTGGAACTGTACACAAGAGTTTTTTTTGAAAGTGAAAAAAAAATCGTTCTTGGGTGCGTTTTCGACCTGAGAGATAGTGGTTGAGCTGGTCTTCTGAAGGAAAGAACTTATTTAGAACCATGAAAGTGGATGGGTAGAAAAGGTAGGATAGCCATCCAAAGTGGTTGTTGCTACACTTTAACCAAGGATAGGTAAGGGGACTGCCCGAGGATCTTAAGACACGACGATGTGGATCCATTGCCTCCAAAAATAAAGTGGATGATAAAAAGTATGGTCAGATGGAGTGTCCTACTAGTGGATTGCATTCAAAATAGTTGTATCATAAACATTTATAAAGAGGGAGACTGTATTCCCCCACATATAGATCACCATTTTTTTGCAGACCTTTCTACACGGTCTCAGTCATGAGTAAAACAAACATTTTTTTAGGGAAAGAAATTGATGTTCTCGAACCCACTGAGTTCAGAGAATCTATTTTAATTTCACTCCCAGTGGTTTCAGTACTAATTTTAAAGGGAAATGAGGCTAATCTAGCAAAGCACTGCATTTCTGGAGTGTCGCGACGTTGAGTTTCCAATACACTGAGAAGGATAAACAATAACAAGATGTCCTATGGGTTCTAACCAGATTCAAAATTGGAGGAGCTACAACCATATGAGCTAAGAGATGGTTGCACCTCTAAGTACACGTAAAAAGATTGTTATCCTAAAGCGTGGTTTAGTAGGTCAGCTTGATCAGGAGCTCACCCCACAAAGGACAGATGGACAATTGGTAGACACTTTGTATCGCGTTAAGGTGCAGTAGATATGATATAAAATGTATCAGATGTGTTGGATATATGATATGTATTCAACATGTGATGTCTTAAGGATGTGTTTAACATGTTGTTTCTTTTGATGCTTCAGTCTGTATTTAGTCTGTAACACTTGTTTGAAGCAGATTAATGAAATTTCTTTCATATTTCAACAGGTTTGTCAAATTGCCCTTCTGTGCGATGGATAAAAAACCCACAGAACTATACGTTGGTTATAAACTACGATGAAAAAGAACAAAATAATAAAAAACTTGATGATAATAAAATTTAAATAAAATATCCTTTTGAAAACATCAACCAACAAAAGTTAAATTTTGAACACATATTTTGATAATTAAATATGATGAGGACAACAAGAATCAAAAATTAATTTTCTTGAGTTTTTTTCTCTTGAGTTTGAAGTTTCTTACTCTTCGCTTGCGTAGCACAACCATTCTTGTCAACACCAAATCCTCCACATTTCCATGGAGTATTTTACTCCTTCCAGATCTCTTCAATCTTTCTGCTCCACTATCCATCTTTGCATTTTGAGGCAGGATTGGATGACTTATTCCCATCTTTGCATTTTGGAGTAGGCATGGATGCCCTATTCCCATCTTTGGATTTTCGGGTAGGCATGGACAATCTATTCTCATTTTTTCATTTTAGGGTAAGCTTGGACGCCTTATTCGCATCTTTGCATTTCGCAGTAGGCTTGGATGTCTTATTCCCATCTTTATATTAAATTTAGTAAAGAGAATAAGAAAAGAAAATTATTTTGCTTAATTTTATTTCTCTCGAGTTCAAGGTTTCTTCCTCTTTGCTTGTGTAGCACGTCAATCCTCGTCTACACCAACACCTCCACATTGCCGCAGAGTTTTTTACTCCCCGCAGATCTCTTCAAACTTTATGCTCCATCTGCCAACTTTGCATTTTGTGGTAGGCTTGGATGTCGTATTCCCTTTTATGCATTTTGAGTTAGGCTTCAACGCTCTATTTCCATCTTTGCATTTCAGGGTATGCTTGGATGCCCTCTTCTTATCTTTGCATTTTGTGGTACGCTTGGATGCCATATTCCCATCACTGCATTCGGGGTAGGCTTGGGCACCCATTTTGCATTTCAGGGTAGGCTTGGACACCTTATTCCCATCTTTCCATTTCAGGGCAGGCGTGGATGTCATATTCCCATATTTGCATTTCAGGGTAGGCTTGATCAACCTATTCTATACTTTCCAATTTGGGGTAGGCTTGGACGCCCTATTCCCATCTCTGCATTCAGGGTAGGCATTGACACCTTATTCCCATCTTTGCATTCGGGGTAGGCTTGGATGCCCTATTCCTATCCTTGCATTTGAGGTAGGCTTGAACGCCCAATTCTCATCCTTGCATTTGGGGTAGGCTTCGTTGCTCTATTCCAATCGTTGCATTTTGGGGTAACCTTGGACACACTATTTCCATCTTTGCACTATGGGTTACGCTTGGACCTCCTACTACCATCTTTCTTATTTGAGGTAGGCTTGGAGGCCCTATTCCCATCTTTTCATTTCTGGGTATGCTTGGATAGCCTATTCCCATCTTTGCATTTCAGGTTATGCTTAGAAGCCTTATTCCAAGCCCTATTACCATCTTTGCATTTTGAGGTAGGCTTGACGCCCTATTCCCATCCTTGGATTTGGGGTAAGCTTGGATGCCTTATTCCCATTTTTTCATTTTAGGTTAGCATGGACACCCTATTCCCATCTTTGCAATTGGGGTAGGCTTTGTTGCTCTGTTCCTATCATAGCGTTTCGGGGAAAGCTTGGACTACATATTCCGATCTTTGCATTTTGGAGTCGGCGTGGACGCCCTATTCCCATCTTTCCATTTCAGGATAAGCTTTGACGTCCTATTCCCATCTCCACTTTCTGAGTAGGCTTAGATGTCCTATTCTCATCCCCACAATCGGGCAAGCTTTAACATCCTATTTCCATCTTTACATTTTGGGTAGGCTTTGATGCCCTATTCACTTCTCTACGCTTGTGTTTTCCACCCAATTTGGTTTCCTTGGGCATAATTTAACCTCCTTAAAATTTTAAATTGAAGTCCTAACTTTCTTTCATATATTCAATTTGAATCGAGTCTTCACTGGAATTGCCAATTTGCCTGACGGCTATCCCCACAATCTCCTTTAGTTTCCTACGTGAGAGTATTTGTTACTCCCCAACAAAAATAATAGTCACTCAATTCTACACTTTTATCTAGGTTAATTGACATAGAATCCTGTGTTGGTTTCATTGATCTCGTCAGTCAACGCCAATACGTGTGGTGTGCTTACCCGTAACACCACACCTAGTGATGGTCCAATTGACCACACTTTTGGTTGAGGTCTAGCTCTTTCCTCTTTTGTAGCCTGAGGTCTAGCCTTATGACTTTCTTATTGAATACTCTTAGAGAACTAGAAATGGAACCCTCACCATTAGAAATTCTAAGCTCTTCTCTGCTCAACTTGAAGTTCCACATATTGTTGCTAAACTCTAGCACTTGAGAGGTGGGGTCAATATGGAGGAGCTCAATGGGAGTCCCCATAGGTATTCTTGGCCTTATTGTTGACTCAAGGTGTTGGTCTGGAGCTAGTTCACACACTTAAACTAAATTTTACTCACATTCACTCACAACTCTAAACACAATCTTGTTGAATTTCATCCCTTGATCTTTTGGGGGACTCATGTAGATGGTCCCCTTGGCCCACTAGCCTTAGGCTAGAGTCTAGATAAGACCAGTACATAGAGGAACCAAGTGGAGATTCAATTGGTCCATAGCTCAATTAAAGTGGTTCACACCTTACTTTCACCAAAATACCAAACTTAGCATTTTTCCCCCAAATCTACCTAATTTACCAAAACACCCCCAAACCCCAAATTTGACCAACTTTGACCAAAAGCCCCAATTTGCTATTCCAGGCCCAATTTCCCCAAATTCACCTTGAATGTCCATAATTTTAACTCCAATTCCCCCCAAATTCAACTATAATTTCAAATTATTTGTAATCAAACTCAATTCAAATGAAATATAAATCCCATTGACGCACATTTGAGTCAAATTTCAACCCAAATCGATAGGCCTCAATTTGGCCTAAATCCAAAATCCCACTCAAATTAACCCCCAAAACCTTCTAATTTCCCTAATTATGCGTCATAAACTGTTTGAAACACCTCCAAACATCAAATTGAACCCTCAATTGGCCTTGTTCAAACTTTAATTTCACTCAATTTCAACCCAAATCCAAAATTCCCAAATTTGCCCCAAATTAGTTGTCTCTAAATGTCACTAAATTGGATACTCAAACCCTAAAATTGATACCCATCTATGTTGATAACTATTCATGACATTCCCCTAGGCCATTTTGAACTCTCAATTTGGACTTAACTCAAATCTAGCCCAACCTAAACCCAAGTCGAACCCAACATCCCCAAATTGATCACATGCCTAAAATCCATCAAATTGGACCTTCAAATCAATTCAAAATCACTTCAAATCTTTTCTAAGCCTCTCTTGACAATCATCCACTCATAATTAATCAATCAATTGGGATCAATTTCATGGCTAGCCCAACCCAAATCCAAATTCAGGACAATTTGACCCAAATTATGCCCATGCACCAAAATTAACTAAGCCATGCCAAAGTGACCAAATTAATGACACCACTACCAAATTGTGGAAGACCAATGGTCACTTGATTTAGGGGATTTTATCTTTTTTTTGGCCTAAACCAAGAAATACTTGTCATCATGCCATACCATTAAGAGTAAATCCAAATTAAACCTCCACCTAGCTCACCTTGCTGACTAACCACCTGCCTAGCTCTAGCTAGCCAGCTTAATTGCCAGAAAACCCCAAAACTGAGAACCACCTTGCCCAAATCTAATATCTTAACACCAATCCAATGTGCCCAACTTTAATTGGTGTTTAACACTTTGTAGCCCTCCAACTCAGCTCCAAATTGCACCTAATTTGAAGCCCTCAGCTCCACTCTAGGCTCCTCTATTTAAACAACCCCCTTCATGGCCAAAGGGGAGATGATCTAAGTCTTCGTGGAAACTCTACCAAAATCTTACAAGAGAATCTCCAAGAACTCCTCCAATCAGGCCCTCCATTTTATCCCACTAGTTTCCCCTGAGAGAGCTCAATTTTGAGCACAAAATTTTTGCTCAAACCAAGACAGATTTCTCTACATCTTGACAGTCCACCAAACACTAATTAACTGTGTACACATCCTCCCCACAGTGAGAGGAGTTGATTCCCCACAAAAGCCCCATTCTAAATAGCCTCTAACATAACTCTCAACCAACACCTGAAATTGAGCTTGATCAAAATCATATCTCAACAAATCGCCAGGGCGTAGGACTTATCTGGAGGTTCGTTGAGTCCATTCAAAGCTACCACATCCATCAGATTGAATCCTACCTTCTTAGACAAACCCTAAACCCTAATCCGAGCTTATTTTGATTCTACATATGTTTTTACTTTATTTCATACCATATAAGCCACATAGATATGTTTGTCTTGAGTAGATGAAAGTTTAGGAATAAACCTCATGTGATTTGGTTGAGTTTAGCTTGAGATCTTAAGGTTTTAGTGTGAACGACTCACAGGTTAGGTCACTTAGGGATGATGAAGGAAAGTCATCTTATTGTGTGTTTATTTAATGGATGAATGATATCAAGCAGGATGAAATCTTAGAAATAAAAGGTGGCACGTGTGGCAGTTGAGGTGGCTGACATCATCAAATGGTGGAGCATCGTGTGTAAAGTTCTGAGCAGACAAGGATGGCGTGGTGCTGACTGGTTTAAGTAAGAAAACATGGATTTTCTAAATTTATTTAAATGCCTGAACTTCAAAAATCCTTGTTTTTCTCTAGCAAAATTATAAAAATAAAATAAAAATGTTCTCTTACTCAGTGAATAGAGGAGAATAATGTGCACTAAAAATAAAAATTAAGTGTTGACTCTAATTTTTAATGAATTAAATACTATATGTAGTATTTTAATTCATTATGATCAAACATTACTCAACATTGCTAAAAACTTTTAGGGATCATTCCTTATGACAGAGGGGATGTTCTCTGATTTTTCCAAGGTCAGAGGGCATCTCGAAGCTTGTTGACCTTAATTTTGGTTGAGGTCTAGCTCTTTCCTCTTTATTAGCCTAAGGTATAGCCATAAAACTTTCTTTTTGACTACTCCTAGAGAACTAGCAAAAGAACCCTCACAATTAGAAATTCTAAACACTTCTCTGCTAAACTTGAAGTTGCACATATTAGTCCTAACCTCTAGTACTTGATAGTTGGATATTGGAGAGCTTAAGGGGAGTTTCGATAGGACTGCTTGGCTTTTAAGTTGACCCTGGGTGTTGGTCTGGAGCTTTTTCACTCACCTACACTTACTTTCACTCACTTTCGCTCACTAGCCTAATCCCAAACTTGTTAAGTTTGATCCCTTGATCTTTTGGGAGACCATGTTGATGGTGCCCTAGACCCATTAGCCCTAAGCCAAGGTCTATACAAGACCATTACATAAAGGACCTAAATGGAGATTCCATTGTTCCGTGGTTCAAATAGGGTGGTTGGCACCTCACTTTCACCAAAATACCAAACTTAGCATTTTGCCCCAAAATCCACACCCAAACCCCAAATTTGACCAAAATTCTCAATTTCTCCAAAAATACCCAAATTTATTATAAAATCATCTCAAACCATTTAAAACTACCCAAATTACCCAAAACTTCCCAAAATTACCAAAATTTCCAAATTACCCCCTCAAATTGCCAATATTACCAAAATACGCTTCATGACCAAAACTTTCCCAAAATCTTCAAAATCATTTAAAATGTTCCCAAAATTTACTCTTTAATTGAATGCAATTTGATCACTTTGACCCATTTTGACTAAAAGCCCCAAATTACCCTTAAGGGCCCAATTTCCCCAAATTAACCCCAATGTTGATTCAATTTAATCCCAATCTCCTCTAATTTCAATTCTAAACTCAAACTCATCATGACCACACCAAATTCAAGTGCAATTGACTCACATTGTGAACCCAATTTCAATCCAAACTAAAATCCTTAATCTTGACCATATGGCTAAATCTCACCTAATTAAACCCTATAGCCCACTCACTTGCTCCTATTTGAATCTCAAACCCTTTATAACATTCGTACACATCAAATTTAACCCTTAATTGGACTTGCACAAGCTTCAATTTTACTTAATTTCAGTCCAAATCCAAAATTCCAAAATTTGCCCCAATTTAGCCAAGTGTCAAAATCGCACCAAATTGAATGGCGTAACCAAAAAATTGATACCCAATTGATGTTGAGAACTCTTCATAACATCCCCATAGACCATTTTAAACCCTTAATTTGGAGTTGGCCCAACTCTAGCCTAACCTAAACCTAAGTCTAGCCTAACAACACCACAAATTGACCAAATGCCCAAAATCCCTCAAATTGAACTTCCAAAAGAATTCAAAAATCACTTCAAATATTTTATAAAGTCTTTATGACAATCATCTAAACCAAAATGATCAATAAATTGCGCTCAATGTCATGACTATCCTAACACAAACGCAACTCAAGACACTTTAACCCAAATTGAACCTATGCACCATAATTGACTATGCCATGCCAAAGTGACCAAAGTAATGACACCACCGCCACCAAATGGATCATAGTGACCAAGCTAGACCCACCTAGCCCACCTTATGGAAGCCATGTAACAATGTTCCCTTGATTTAAGGGATTTTGCTCCATATTTGGCCTAAACTTGGAATATCTTTTCCATCATTGCTTACCCTTGAGAGTTAATCATACTTAGCCACCCCCTGACCTCCCTGAGCTCAGAGGTGACTAGGCCATGGCCATTGACCACCTCAGCCACTGGAAACAGTCATGCTAGAGGGGTACTAAATGGCGAAAACCCAAAATTTGAACACCCTGACTTGGCTGGCTCCTATTGGTTGCTTGTGTTTTTCTTTCCTCCACCTCATCATGCTTTTGTACCCATCAAACCACACTGAACTGCTCCAGGCAGCCATGGCTTTAAATTGACCCCTCCACGGCCAAAAGAGGAGAGCTTGAAAGCCATGGAACAACTCTGCCAAAATCTCACCAGAGGTTCTCCAATCCTTCCTAAGTTCAATCCCTTAGCTTTTAGCCACTCACAGCCAACCCACAAAGCCAATTTTTTCACTGAAATTTGTCCCAAAACCAGGACAGATTTCTCCACACCTCTAAAGTCCACCAAACTCAAATTAACTGTGCACACACCATCCCCACAGTGAAAGGAGTTGATTCCCTACAAAAGCCCCATTTTAAACAACCTCTATTCTTGCTGTAGACCAACACTTGAAATCCACTTTAATTAAAGTCTTATCTAAACAATCCACCAGGGCCTAGGAGTTCATCATGAGGTTCGTTGGACACAATCAAAGTTGCTACAATCATTTGATTGTGGCCTCCCCTCTCTGACAAAGGTATTGAACCTTAACTCTAATCCAAGCCTATTTTGATTCTCCATACGTATATATTGTATTTTATACCGTATAAGCCATATATATGTATATGCTTGTATTAAGTAGATGAAGGTTTAGAAATAAACTCCATGTAATTTGGTTGAGTCTAGCTCGAGATCTTAAGGTATTAATGTGAACAGCTCACAGGTTAGGTCACTTGGGGTCGATGAACAGTTGTCGTCCGATCGGCCGTGTTTTGGATGGACGGAGGAGATCAAGCCGGATGAATTCATAGAAAAAAAAGGGTGAGCTAAGTGACAACTTAGGTGGCTGATACCGTTGAATGGTGGAGCACCGCATGGTCTTTTGGAGCTGTCCATGATCTAGTCGGTGACGCGTGTTTAGTATAAAAATAAGGATTTTCTAAATTTAATTTAATGCCTAAACTTCAAATATCCATATCTTTCTCTAAAAAAATCATAAAAATAAAATAAGAATATCCACTTGCTCAGTGAAAAGCGGAGAATAACGTGGGCTAAAGATAAAAATTATTTTATGACTCTGTTATTTTAATTAATTAAGTGCTCTCTCGAGTATTTTAATTCATTTTGATCAAGCATTGCTCACCATTGCATAAAATTTTGAGTGTTTCTTCCTCGTGACAGAGGTTATATCCTCTGACTTTTCTAAGGTCATAGGACATCTCTATGCTTCTAACGTTAATTTTCAAGTTAGGATGGCTATTTTGACTTATTTTAATTATAGAAATTAAAATACCACTTGAAAAATTATGGAAAGAATTTTAGTAGGTTTCCTATTGTCATAGAAGCTTAAGAAAAATGTCATAAAAATTTGAATTTTTTTGTGCATTGTTATAGTTAATGAAAAGTATACATCTTACTTTAATTTAAATAAATTAAATATTAGTTAAATTTGACAAAATCATACCCACACTATGCATAAAAATCATGTTAACCCACTATAAATGTTTAAAATCATTTGACTAAGTTTCAGCACTAAATTTTAAGAGCTTAAAAATGAATTTTCCTTATTTTTCCTAATAAAATAATTATAATAAATAAATTAGAATTTATAAAAATACCAAATTTGTTTCTTTGAGTTCTTTGAACTAAGGGAGGTTTAAAAAAATAAAAAGACAATATTGGTAATTGAAATGTTATTTTACATTTAATTAAATCATTAAAATTGATTCATAATTAAATAATAATGATAGAGATTTAATTCAAAAAAAAATCTTAGAATTTTGCCTAAGTGTTTCTCTGACCTAAGAGGACCTCTAATAATTTTGTCATGAATAAAAGCTTTATTATGCATAGTTAAGTAAATCAATTTTGAAAATACTACTTTTTAAATTTAAAAAACTTTTTAAATTAAATTAAATTTTGAAAACCCACATTTTCTCCTCCGATGTTTTAATTGATTCATGGATAGGACACTATAAATTCTCAAAGTCATTTGAATTCTATTTATGAGTTATGAGGTGAAGAACCCCAAAGGCAAAGAGGTAACTTTAGATTTTGGTGCTTTGATCAAAATTTAGGATTAATCCAAGGGAAAATGGGTAGCTTTCATCCTACTATGTTTGGATGATTAAAATACAATGGGATTAAAAGGTAGAAACTCACTTACCACCTTTTTCATAATAAGAAAAAAATTTTGATTTCCTTAATTATCATGACTTGGAAGTCAATCAAAATTAAACGATTCTCAAGTGATGTGTTCGAGTTAGGAAAATAAAATTACATTAATTTTAAGCCCATAATTGATGACAATATGGTCTTTCAATAAGAATGCATGTCATTTAAATCAAAATTCTGCTAGTAACCATTTCACCTATTGAGATTGTTCAAGACTTGGTAGTGACCTAGGCTTCACATTTGAACTCATTTGTTCAAATTTAGAAGATAACACAATTTATGATTATCACCTTTTTACACTACGAGCTCGATTTTAACTGAGGAAACCAAAGAAAAACCTTTACTTACTTAAATTTACCTTTGGGGAACCCACCCACATAACTCTAAAACAAAATATCGATTGATTAATTGAGTGTCCTAGCTTTGGGATAAATAAAACATCAAGTTTCTTTGAGCAGTGGGATAACCTTAGCTTATACTTGGATGATTAATAAAATACTATGATAAGTTTAAAATGAACTCAAAGTATTTCAAGAAATCTTTAAAGTGGGTCAGGATCATGCTTTGAGCACTTTGAAATCTCTTGAATATTTTGAAGGACAAATTAAACTTGCTATATTTTGTTATAAAATCATCCACTAAGATCTTTCGAGACTCGACAAATTCATAACTTAGGGTTTGGTAGCTATACCTTTATCTACTCTTGTAATTTGAATTCCTTGCAAAAATTATATATATGTTACAAGTACTGATCTTTTAGGTGAAGGAATAGGAAGAATTGACAGGTACGCTTTTAAGTTAATGCATTACAATTTACTTTTCTTTAACTTTCTAAAGTTCTCATTTGCAACGTCTAAACTGCATGTCAAATAACAAGGTCACCCTGCATGTCAAAACAAAAACTTTTAGGATAATCAATGAAACCAAAACCAAAACTAAAAATTAAACAAGATAAAATTCACTGCCACAACAATAAAAATATAAGACAACTCAAAATTTAATCACAAACAAAATAACAAAAATATTATTGCAACTACATTAAAACGTCTCTATCGGATGATCGGGAATCCCTTAGAAGAGGTAACCTACGATTGCTAATGAGGTTACAAACAATCTAAATGAATGTATGGAACTCATTAAGTTGCGTTTAGTAAATTCATTTGGACTAAGAGGATCCAAAATAAAATAGTTGTGCCAGAACGAGAGAACCGTAGAATCCTAACTGTTGTCACTTTAATCAACTTTATTATTCCTCATAATATTTAAATAAATATGACCTTAGGAAAAATTTGATTGAACATCAAGACTTGAAACATTAGAAAACTTAAACTCGCAATGTGAGGAGCTTGGAGCTAGCATTATGGGCAGCACGACCATCATCAGCAACAAAACATTTCTACACCAGCTAAACCATTCATTAGATTTAAATAACAATCCATAACATTTCGAGTTTGTCCGCCTAGTGCAACATAAATCCTCACCTTTTCCTTAGGCCTTTGTATGACATTGTTATATAGTATAAGCCCTAACCTGTTTTAGGATTTTGAGGTTGTTGTTCGTTATGACCTAAATCCTCGCATCTTCCAGGCTTTTTGTGTGATTGTTTCATGTGATTGTAAGTCCTAATTAAGAAAATTGGCAGGATTTTGAATAAGTTCCAAGAAGATAATGAATAAGATCCAAACTACCTCAGCACAAACTGCCACTAGAGTCTTCAACTTGCTGAGCGAGAGATTGAAATTTTGCTAGAAGATTTGCCACCATCAAAGAGGAAGAAGAATGCTACCACGAAAGTCAATAGCGTGGGGGGTAGGGTAGGGGCTACCTCTGTTAGATTGGTTGTGTCGGATTTGGAGAAGAAAATCCTCAAACCACAAGCCTGGTATGATTATCTTTTTGCCACTTCAAGATATTATGAATATAACTATTATGATTTAGATACGTTTTACTTGTTTCTAGTTATAACATAACTGATATTGCTCAATCTAACTTCGATCTCAATTCCCAAACTGATCCTCAAATCGTACTTGAGTCTGATGAAACCGTTAACCAAGATAAAGAAGATGTCGATGACATTGGTCACAATAACACCGAGAGTGAGGAACCAGTCCTCGAATGCCACGGTGCACCACTAGCTATCAACTTAGATATCTTCGATGAAGAAGGAGAGACATCAAAAATTTTGCCTAAATTTCTTAGGAAGAAGAAAAAACTGAAATAAACATAAGCAATGGAAAGGTATTACCCTTGAGAACAGCTCCCACGAATAAAAGAAAGCAAATAGTAACTCGAGAAGAGCTACCTCCACCTCACCAATGGAAGAGCCACACAACCAAGTGAAAATCAATAGATTATATAAAGTAGATTATAACGTGCTAGCTTATCTTATGAGGTTTTCAGCCAAACTAAGCATTTACGATGTTATGATCCTGTTAAAAGAGATGAGAGAGTCTCTGGTTACAACCTTGCTCAAACTAGAGATTTACTTAGCTCAGTTGGCTAACACAACTTGAGAATAGCTACCTTCACCTCGTCAATGGAAGAGCCACACAACCAAGGGAAAATTTGAGGATTATATAAAGTAGATTATAATGTGCTAGCTGATCTTATGAGGTTGCCGGCCAAACTGAGCATTTAGAACTCTTTGATCCTGTCAAAGGAGGTGAGAGAGTATCTGGTTTTAGCCTTGCTTGGCCTTGAGATTTGCCTAGCTCAGTTGGCCAACACTTACTCGGATGAAGTTTGCTTGTTAAAATAATAGCCTTGGATAAGTTTCACAGATGAAGACTTGTTGCTCGGTATTACTGACAACAACTGACCTCTCTACATCTATGTTAATATCGACAGATTTGTATTGTCTAGAGTTTTGGTAGATCCGGGAGTGTCATTTAACTTAATGAGTCTACAGACATTGACATACTTGGATATTGAGGCTCAGGAGCTTACAATCGATAAAATGATATTAAGAGGATTTAATTAGAAGGGAGAAAAAACTCTTGGATCAATTACATTGCGTATGGAAATTGGAGAACTAGTAACGACTGCTAATTTCCATATCATATACGCTAAGATCTCTTTCAATGCTCTATTTGGTCGAACGTGCATTCACGAGCACAACATGATTCCTTCTTCCTTACATCAGTGCATCAAGTATTTTATAGAAGGACAAGAATATTGCATCAAGAGAGATTTACATCCATTATCAGTTCATGAAGTTGGTATTCATGAAGACGCTGCCTACTACACGCCTCAAAAGAAAATTGTCTTATCTTGTGAAGTGGTGAAAAATAAAATTGAAGACTCAGAAGGATCACGAGATCTACGTTGGGGATGTGGATGATGAAATTCTAATACGATTACTGGATGGACTAAGCTGACCAACAACATTGAAGACGAAGAAAGCTCAAAGGAGGAAATAATGATGATAAAATAGAGAAAACCACAATATGAAATCTCCTTGGAAGTTATAGAGA
>NEWO01000786.1:181658-193827 GCA_003013225.1 Phalaenopsis aphrodite | reverse complement strand
AAGATGCAAATTAAGTTCACATTTATCTACAGGGAAGGTAACCAGCCTGCAAACTGGTTGGCTCATCTTGGATCAAGCACAGATGAGACTGAAGTTGCGGTTAACCCTCCACCTGCTCTCTTTTATCTGCTACAAGGAGATATCCTAAATGTTCCCCACTTCAGAATGGTCTACAAAGATAAATGATCTCTTTGGGGGCAGAAGCAACCTCACTTTGTTTTCCTTTTTATTGAGTCATTGTAGTTTTTCTTTTTTTGAGGGTGACACCTAAAGTATTTTTTGGGGGATTTCCTAGGTTCCTGTATTGAACCAGATAGTGAAATTCCCAGCCCCCTCATTGATGATTGTAATAGTCTTTTTTAGCTTAACATCTAGGGAGTCATAAGCAACTCCTTTAACCAAAAAAAAATATATATAAAAAAAAATATATATATATATATATATATATATATATGTATATATACACACACACACACACATATATATATACTTCGAAAAGGCATTTAATTTACATATCTATATTTTTTTTTGTGAGAAGGAGCATTATTCGGCTCCGTACATGTTAACTTTAAAGAAGAAATACAAAGTAATAATTTAGGAGTGGTCCCCTGTCTAGAAAATCAAAAGAACAAAACATGGCTCACTCATAAGGGGAAGAGCCACCCACATACAAACCCAAAAAAGCTCAAAGTGGAAAGGAAAAAGTATATATATATATATATATATATATTTGAAAAAGGAGATGCATATGTCTCCCTACATGTTGATTAATAAGGGGTTACAAGAAAGAAAAATAGCTGGAGACTTTTTTATTCAATACAGGAATCATTAGTCCTCCCAAAAAAGATACACTAACAACAAAAAGTTTTCCAAGACATAGACCCCAGCTAGCATGGAGTGCAAAAACTGAAGATAGAGAGGGGGAAAGGAAATGCATAGCAGGAAGTAAACAGTCACTTTAGATCTTGGTTAACAATTCTGAAATATGGGACCTTAATCCTGACACCCTGCAGTAAAAACTGAAGGGTATGGGGTGGGGAGACAGAAGCAGATAACTCTTTTAAATTGTAACCTTGTCTGGCAAGCCAATTTGCTGGTTGGTTACCATCTCTATAGATAAAAGTACATTGTAATTTTAACTGTGAGGAAATTTCTCTACTCTTTTTGGTCCAATAAGTAAGGTGTCAGGGTGTAAGCTCCTCATCCCTCAGTATCTTGATTACAGCAGCAGAATCCACTTCTAACCATAAGTTGTATCAACTAGACATTTTGGCAATTTTCAAAGCCGAATAGACAGCCACTAATTCAGTTTCAACACCATCAGCAGCCACAATGGGGATGTGGAAGTATAATAAACATTTCCCAAGGCAATTTCTGTAGACACCCCCAACACCTGCTCCTGCCTTTTTGAAGCTTCCATCAGTATTTACCTTTACTGTGTGGTAACCAGGAGGTTTCCAGAAAAACCTATGAACATACTTCTTGTTTGGGTGTCCCAAAGAGTAAGAGTTCGAGATGTTGGGAAATCTTCCAAACTTAATCATCTTGTGAAGATAAGAAAGGCTAATTCTGACTATCCTCTCAGTTTTTGGTGTACCTTCTTCAAACTTAACCTTGTTTCTTTCCATCCAAGTAAACCATGCAACAATGAGAGGTATTGGAGCATAGTTCCTTTTATTCCAAGTCTGCCAACAAGTGGTGATATTATCCCAGGTAAAGTGGTTTTTGTCAATGTTCAAGTGGGCTAGCAGTTGATGTCATGCAACCTGTACAAAATTGCATTCAAAGAAAAGATGAGACAGTGATTTCTCCTCCTGCATACAGAACCTGCATATAGAAGGCCCCCTCAGACCCTTTAGTTTAAGAATATCATCAGTAGGGAGGAGATTGTTAAAGACCCTCCAACAGAAAAAGGACATGGAGGGGGATATAAAATTGCTCCAAATGATTTTTCTCCAGGATAGGTGTTCCCATTGGAAGATATATATATATATATATATATATATATATATATATATATATATATATATATATATATATATATATACACACACACACACACACACATATATATCTCTGTTAACAAACCAGTTTATATATATATATATATATATATATATATATATATATATATATATAGACAAACAACTTACTAACTATGGAATAGCTAAACTATCTCCATGTAACAGAGAATCTAGCTTTGCTAAAGGAATATATCCAACTAAATTTTTTTTAGTATTTCTCTCCAAGGAAGCTAAGCAGTGAACATGACCATTACCTTCTCTCAGAATATGTTGAAAATTAACACTTACATTTTGTTAATCCATCTGAGAGTATACCAGGGAGGCTCCACTTCCTTCTGTGTTTCTTCATTTTTGATATTATCATTTTCTGTTAGTGTATGATTTAAAGCTGCATCATGTCCTTGTTCCAGATTTCTAATTAGTATTGCTAGTTGATCCATCTCCATAGCATATTGGACTTTTGTGTGTTCTCCTTGATCATGTATTTAGTTTAGAACAAAAGCATTCTCTTGACCAAAATTACTGTCCTATATTACTTGTTGAGCCACCTCCTTAGCACCTTGCAAAGTTGTATTACCTTTGCCAAGAGGGAAATGATTTCCCATCTGATCAGCAACACCTCCTCTTTAAGGCCTAGAAGTCTTTCTAGCAAGAGGATGATGCCTATAACATTTCTTTAAAGTATTCCTAAAAATTCTATAATGAGGGAAATAATAAGGTCTTTTTTCTACCACAATATTTTGCTAAAAGCCTTCATCTTTTGTGTCAATCCACACCATATGAACATCTAGGAGTGTTATATCCCTTTCTACTAAAATTCTAGCCCCAACAGGGCTTGCAAAGATATATGTTGGGGCATCCACCTTCAAAGGGCAGCCTAGAGCACGACCAATATTAAATAGTACATTTTGATGATAAAATTGGATTGGAAGATTGGGTAGTTTGAACCATATAGGAATAATAGGAGGTTCCTTACCTGGGTCAAATCAGAGGTCCACTTAATCAACTTCATTGGGGTGTCAGTAATGAGTAAGGGCTGTTTGGCCATAATTCTAGCATATTCCTCTTCATTTTCTAATTTAATTAGAAGATGAATGTCATCCATTAAACCTAGCTTCCATGGTCCAGTAAGATGTAATTCTTCGAAGAATTTTCTAACATTATCCATCTTTGGGTGTCTAAACTAAAATTTTCCAACAATAGTGTCTCTGATTTTATCATTTATAGCCTGAATTCCCTAAGGGTAAAAAGAATGGTTGGTTCACCTTCTTTTAAACCCAGGGGGTTAATGTAGGGGCAAGACCCTTTTCCAATAGCTACATCATGAAGAGCTTGTGGAAAAATAAGATGATCAAAACTTTTGGGAAGATGCTGTCCATTCCCAACCACACTAGTAAAAGTAGCATGTGCCCATTGAGCATTAGCTTCCACCTCAATGGGTAGAAACTCCATTAAAATAAAAGAAGATATTTTTGTCTCCTTTCCAAACAACCAGAGGAGAAACCAGAGGGAAAACCCGAAAATACCAAATCCAAAGCCAACGTAACAGAAACCTTACCAGTGAGTAGTAAACTCTTGACCCAAATCCAAAACTCCCTTCTTACCTCTACCAGCAAAGACTTAAAGGTACTATCCAACATTTCCAAACACCACCACCAACAGCACCACCAATAGGAACCCATCAGCTCACAAACCCTAGTAGAGCAAATCCAAACCCTGCCATGCATGTGTATATATATATATATATATATATATATATATATATATATATATATATATATGTATGTATATATAAATTTTAAATCAAACTGACATCATATTTTTCATAGTTCAAATAGAAGAGCACTATACCTCAATCCCTGTATCTACCCCCAAAGGATAAACACAAGACTTGAGGATGAGACTCAATCAAATAAACTAAGAAATTTATGACATCTGTTTGGCCTGCGAAAACCATTTTATTTTCCCACAGGTTCCCCTATTTAATAGATAGAATTAAACAGGGTTAATATTAATCTGGGTTTGAAAAAGCTTCTGATAAGAGAAAGCCCTTATAGTTAATTACATCTTAGATAACCAAAGTTACCTAAAAAACCTCTCAATAAAAATTAGGAAATATTATCTTCAAAGAGGTCAAAGGATAGGAATTTTTAACAAAATCGGACATAGATGTGTGAAGAGGGAATTGTTCAAATTTAGAACAGTTGATTGTAGAATCCAAAGGTGGAAGAATTAGGGGAGTTATAAATCTGGAGGAGAACCTCGGTGATTTCCCAAGCTATGCTATTATTTGGCTTCAGTTTTGAGAAAAAATATTTAAGTGTTTAATCCTGTAAATTTTATTACTTTAGGGCTTACATTTGTGTGAAACAATCACACAAATAGCCTGGAAGATGTGTGGATTTAGGTCACGACGGATGACAACCTCGAAATCCAAAGACGAGTTAGAGCTTATATTGCGTAGCAGAGCTACACAAATGCCTAAAGACGAGTTGAGGATTTATGTTGCATGAGCAAACAACCTTAAAATCCTACAGCTTTGTTGTTTAAAGTCTAAGGAAGGGATGGTTTATCTGATGGAGACAAGTTTTGCTGTTGAAGATGGTCGCGCTGCACACCATGCTAGCTCCAAGCTTCTCGTTGTGGCGAGTTTAAGTTTTCTAATATGTCAGGTCATGATGTTGATCAGATGACCATATGGTTAAAGTTCTTTAATGTTATGGGGCATGTTAAATTTAATTAGAGTGACACTGTTTAGGATCCTACAGTTCTCTCGTTCTAGTATCTCTACTTTTTATCAGATTCACTTAGTCCAAATGAATTTACTAAACTCAACTTAATGAGTTCCATACTTTTATTTAGATTGTGGGAAGTCTCGTTAGCAACCATAGGTTACCTCCTCCGAGGGATTCCTGATCATCTGATAGAGACATCTTATTTTAGTTGCAATTATTATTTTGTGTGATGTTTGTGATTAAATTTTAAGTTGTCTTATATTTTGAGTGTTGTGATGGTGAATTTTATCTCGGTAGATTTTAGTATTAGTTTTGGTTTGTGGCTATCCTAGCAATTTTGGTTTTCATGCAGGGTGACATCGTTGTTTAACGTGCATGTTTTATAAGCATGAAAGTATAGTGTAGACAGTAACAGAGAAAACAGTATTGTAAACTGTAAAAGCATACCTGGCGAGTGTTCTTGTTCTACCACTTAAAAATTCAGTACTTGCAAGATATGCAGAGAATATTGCAAGGAATTTAAAATGCATAAGTAGATGAAGTTTTACCTACCAAACCCCAAGCTAAGAATTTATTGAGTCCAAAAAAAATCCTAGTAGATGATTTTAGGACAAAATACGTTATGTTCAATTTTTTTATCAAAATATCCAAAAGATTCCAAAATGCTCGGGATATGACCCTGAACTATTTTGAAGATAACTTGAATTATTTTGAGTTCATTTCTGAAATTATCATATTGTTCTATTAACCATCGGAGTTTTAAAGAGTGGCTGCCACATTGCTCATAGAAGCTTAACAATTTAACTATCTAAAGGATAGAGTACTCGATTAATCAATTGATGTTTCAGTTAAGTGTCATGTGAGTGAATGGCCCTAAGATGTATGATGTCGAAGTTAAAGTCACATTTTTAGTGCTTAAAAGATGTTAATCAACATTCATATCATTTTCTAAATCCAACCAATTGAGTTCAGAAGTTGAGCCTAGGTCACTACTAAGTTTTTAACAATCATAGTGAGTGAAATGCTGGCTATTAAGGTTTTGATTTAAGTGTCATATATATTTAGTAAAAGATCATATCATCCTCAACTTTGGGCCGAAGAAGAGTAAATTATCATCTTCCTGGCTTAAGCCCTTCACTTAAGAATCATTTGATCTTTAATTGACTTCCAAGTCATGAAGATTAATAGAAATATGCTTTAGTTGATGTTGTGCAAGGGTGTTTAATGGTTTTCTACCTTTTAGTCCCATTGTATTTCAATCATCCAAGCATGTTTATTAAGATCAAAATTATCTATTTTCCCTTCGATAAACCTAAATTTCTTGATTAAGGCACCAAAGTCTAAAAATTAACACTTTGCCCTAGGGGCACTTCACCTCATGACTCTTTAAACACAACTCAAATGATTCTGAGGGTTTAAAGTGTCATATCCATGAGGTAATTAAAATGTTAGAGGAGAACATGTGGATCTCTCAAGATTTAATTTAATTTAAATAAATATTTAAATTTAAGAAAGAAGATTTTTCAAAGTTTAATTTATTTAATTATCCAAAATAAAATTTATATTTTTGAAAAAATTATTAGAGGTTTCTTAAGGCCAGAAAAACACTTAGGCAAAATTTCATGATTTTTTGGATCAAATTTCTATTTTTATTATTTTATTTTAGATCAATTTTCATGATTTACTTAAATAAAAAATAGTGTTTTAGTTATAAGAATTATTTTTATATTTATATTAGACTCCTCTAAGTTCAGAAAATTCAGAGAATCAAATTTTATATTTTTGTGATTTTTAATTTATTTAATATAATTATTTTAGTGATGAAATATGAAAAATTCTTTTTTGAGCTTTTAAAATTTATTTTTAACTTAGAAAAATTAGGAAAAATATCTTATTGACTCCCAACTGATTAGAGGACAATTAGGCACATTTTCAAATATTTTTGTATTTTTGGAATTTTTAATTATTCTTAATTACTTTAGATCCAAAATATGGCTAGAAAATCAAGTATTTTTTCTAAGTACCTCTTATCACAAGGAACTCATAAAAGTACTTTTCATAGTTTTTCTAAGTGTATTTAATTTTGTATAATTATCTTTGTTCAAAAATATAATATTTCTTTAAAAATACATATTAGTGCCTAAATCAGGCCAAATTATTTTTAAATTTTTATATTGGGTAGATATGATTTTTATGAAAAATGTGTAGTTGATTTTATTAATTTTTTTATGTATTTAATTTACACAAATTAATACAATTTATTTACATTTAATTAAGTTTAGAAATTCACAAAATGATTCAAATCATCATAATATTTTTCATAGATTTCTCTTACCACGAGAAGCCTACTAAAATTATTCTCATAATTTTTCAAGTGATATTTTGATTTAAATAATTAAAATGAGCCAAAATGGTCACCTTAGCTTGAAAATTGGAGTTATAAGCATAGAGATGCCTACTAACCTTGGAAAAATCAGAAGACATGGCCTCTATTATGAGGAATAAACCCTCAAAATTTCAAGTCATTATGAAATGTTTTAAGCCATGGAGAATTAAAATACCATTGAGGATATTTAATTAATTAAATTTAGAGAGTGAGAAAATAAATTTTATTTTTAATACACATTATTCTCCTTTATTCACTGAGCAAGAGGGCAATTTTTTTTTTATTTTTAGGATTTTTCTAAAGAAAGATATGGATTTTTGAAGTTTAGGCATTTAAAATAATCCAAAAATCTTTATTTTTCTACTTATCCATGCGACGCCAACTCATCCTTGTCTGATTCGAAAGCTCCAATCGTCGCTCCACCATTTGATGCTACAAGCCATGTAGCCTCCATGCGGACCATGCTTTATGCTCCATAGATATGTTTGCCTTGATCATCTACGTCCGTTGAAAACACGCGCGATCAGACCGCTCTCCATTATCATCCCCAAGTGACCTAACCCATGTGCTGTTCACACTAAAACCTTAAGATCTTGGCCTAGACACAACCAAATTGCATGGGGTTGGTTTCTAAACTTTCATCTACTCAAGATGAACACACTATATGGTTTATACGGTAGGAAATACACTAAATACGTAGAAAGGGTTGAAACAAGCTCAATTTAGGGCTAGAGTTCAATACCTTTGTCCGAGAGGGGAGGCCTCAATCAGATGGTTGTGGTAGCTTCATGTGGTTCTCATGAACCTCCAGATGAAGTCCTGTAACCTGGTGAATGTTATAGGTATGAATTTGATCAAGCTCTATTTCAGGTGTTGGTCTAGAGCTAGGTTGGAGGCTATTTTAGAGAATTATTTTGTGGGGAATCAACTTCTCTCACCGTCGAGATGGTGTGTGTAAAAGAGAAAGAAGTTTGGTGTGCTGTAGAGCTGTGGGGAGTTTTGTCCTGATTTTGGCAGAAATTTTTAGCTGAAAATTGAGCTTCCACAGTGGGGTATAATGGTAGGCTTGAACCAAGGAGGACTTAGAGAGACTTTGAGAACAATTTGGCAGAGTTTCCTTAAGCAAATTTTAGCTCTCCTTTCCTTGGACATGGAGGTGAGGTTTAAATAAAATAGCCTAGGGTGGCTGTCATGGCCAATTGAGGGGTGCAAAATGATGCTTAGGTGGAGGGTTTTGAAGTGCTAAAACTAATTGGAATTGGCCAACACAGATGGGTGAGTTTGGGTTTGAATTTTGGCTTGAGGCTCTCAGTTTTGGTGTTTTTTGGCAACTATACCAGCCGGCAGGGCCAGGGTAGGTGGCAAGGAGGTTAGGTGAGCTAGTGGCACGGTTAATTATAACTAACCCTCAATGGCAAGTGATAATAAGGGAGATTTTTGGTTAATGCCTATGAATGGGCATAAATCCCGTAATTTAAGGGTCCAATGGTGCATAGCTCCCCATGGCTAGTCCAAGGGGGTTTAGCCTAGTCAATAGAGGGTGCTTGTAGCTGTGGAATCATCAATTTGGTGGCTTTAGGATGGCTAAATTAATTTTAGCACATGGTCCAATTTGAGTCCAAATGGCCAAGGTGGGTTTGGGTTAGGCTAGCCATGACCTTGAGCGCAATTGATTGATCAACATTCTGTGAATGATTGTCATGAAGATTTTTGGTGAAGGATTGAAGTGATTTTGAGTCCACTTCAGAGATCAATTTGAAGGATTTTGGTATTTTAGTCAATTTGGGCATGTTGGACTAGACTTGGGTCTCGGTTGGGCTAAGGTTGGGCTAAGTTAAAATTGATTATTGAAAAGGTCTATAGAAATGTCATGAAGAGCTTTCAACATAAATTGAGTGCCAACTTTTTGGGCTAGGGCATTCAATTTTGTGGAATTAGGAGGTATGACCAATTTTGGGCAAATTTGGGGATTTTTGGACTTGGGTTAAAATTAAGTGAAAGTGAGGCTTCACTAAGGCCAATTAAAGGTCAACTTTGGAGTGTAAGATTGTTATGAGGAGTTTAGGATCCAAATTGGGGCAAATTGAGTAGGCTATGGATTTCAATTTGGTGGGATTAAGTCATATGGCTGAAATTGGGTGTTTTAACTTGGATCAAAATTGAGCTCAAAGAATTGGTCAATTAGGCTTGGATTTGGTTTGTATTGACCAAATAAAATATTAATTTGAGTTTAGGATTGAAACTGAGGGGAAATAGAGCCAAATTGATGGACATTGGAGGTGAATTTTTAGAAATAGGACGTTTAAAGACAAATTGGGGTTTTTGGTCAAATGGTAAAATTGGGTTTTGGAGAAATTTGAAGTGATTTTGGAAGTTTTGGGGAAGTTGGTATGCCAATGGTATTTTTGTAATTTTGGCAAATTTGGGGTGTATTTTGGAAATTTTTAAACATTTGGGTGATTTTGGGCAATTTGGGTATTTTGAAATGGGTTGAGATGATTTTTCAATCAATTTGGGTATTTTGGGTGAATTTGAGGATTTTGACCAAATTTAGGGTTTCAAGAGCATTCACGTAATTTGGGTAAATTTGGAGTCAAAAGGCCAAGTTAGATATTTTGGTAGAATTGGGGTGCCAACCACCACACATGAGCCATGGACTAATGAAATCCCCATTTGGGTCCTCTTCGTAGTCTTCTTAGCTAAACCATTGCGTAGGAACCATCTACATGAGTCTCCTAAAATATCAAGGGATCAAAGTCCATAATTTTGAGTTTAGTGTTGTGAGTGATTGTGGATGTAAGTGAGTTTAGTAACTAAACTAGCTCCAGAATAACACCCAAAGTCAAACCTAAGGTCAAACAGTCCTTTGGGGATTCTCCTTGAGATCCTCCCTACTGACCCCACCTACTAAATGCTAGAGGTTAAGACCAATATGTGGAACTTCAAGTTGAGCAGGGAAGAGTTTAGAGTTTCTAATCGTGAGAATTTCTTTCTAGTTTTCTAAGAATAGTCAATACAAAAATCCAATGGCTAGACCTTATGCTACTAAAGAGGAAAATCTAAACCTCAACTAAAAGTGAGGTCAACAAACGGATGCCTAATAGGTGTGGTGTACTGGGCAAAGCACACCGCGTATATTGTCATTTACCGATGTGATAAAAAAAACCAACACAGACTCCTAAGTCAACAGACCTAAAAAGGAGTGTAGAATTTAAGTGCTAGTTGTTCTTGCTAGGGAATATCACAGGTGAGTATCTGATCAAAATCAAGGAGTAGAATCTCTCTCTAGAGATTGGAGAGTGGGTTTCAAATTATCAAGTTTCAAGTGTTTTTAGAGAATGGGAATCAGTATGTAGGAGCTAACCCCGAGATGGGAATTGAAACTTGGGTGTAAATCCCAAAAGGAAGTGTCAAAATTCAGGCACCAAAATTGAAAGGAGGGAATCAAATTTTAGATATTGATCCCATGGTGAGGGTTGCAATACAAGTGTCAATCCCAAAAAGAGTGTCGGAAGTTAGGGACTAATTTCAAAATGAGAACTAAAATTTAAGGATCAATCTCAAAAAGAGGATTGAATGTTAGGGACTAACCTCAAAGAGAGGGAATCAAAGGTTACAGACAGATTTTGAAATGAGAATTATAATTTAGGTATAAAATCTCAAGCAGAGGATTGAAATTTAAGGAACAACCTCAAAAAAGGGAGAATTAGAATTTAGGGACTGATTTTGAAATGAGAATTGATTTTTAGGCATCCTGATCAAGCTGACCTACTAAACTACGCTCCATGAAAAGGGTTCCCTTTGCATGTGTTTAGAGGTGCAACCCTCTCACAGCTCGTATGGAAGTAGTTCTTCCAACTCCGGATCTGGCCGAAATCCATATGACATTTTGCTGTCATCTATTCTTCGGAAAGTTACAGACACCCTACAGAGTCGCACCCCTGGAATGCAATGTTTAGCGATGTGTGCTATGTTTCCTTTATAAATCAACACTGAACCTACTGGTAGCGGAATCTCTAAGGATCCTCTAAATTTATCAGGGCCAATGATATCAATTTCTTTCCCAAAAAGGATATTACTTTTGCTCATGAAAGAGACCGTGCAGAAAGGTCTCACAAAATTGTGATGGTTAATATGCGGGGGTACGCAGTCAACTTCATCATATATATTGATGATACAACTGTTGGGAATACAGTCAGCTGGAAGTACGCTCCATCGGACCATTCTCTTGATCATCCATTTTATCATGGGAGGTAGTGGGTCCACTTCATCGTATCTCAAAATCTCCGGGAGATTTCCTTATCTGTCTTGGGTGAAATTGTAATAGCAGCCACATTGTATGCTGATCCCGCCCTTTCCCCGCATCCATTTTTGTTGCTTAGAATAAGTTATTTCCATCATAAGGCCCGCTCGACTTCTATCTCTTAGATAAAAACTGCAGTTGAGAATACTTCTTTTGTCGCTTTCGGAGAAGACCCTGGTGTCTAGCTCCAAGCCTTCTAGAATATTAATGAATTATTCCTCAACTTCTTTATATAATTCAAATTCCCTTTTTTTTACTTTACTCCTCTTGTGGTACTCTATCATGGAGACGATCAATGGTTGTTGAGGATACTCCCTCATTTTAGTATCAGCGAGAATGCAAGTTGGTGGTCTCTGTCTGTAACGGAGCATATGGCTCCATTTCCAATAGGATATACGGCTCTGTATCCAATGGAGTATACAGCTCCCTCATCGGGTGATTAGCTATCTAAAATCCATCGTCAATGGATGCGTACTCCTCCAAAGTACTGTAGCGCACCAGATGGAGAATGTTGTTGTTCAGGCTCTCCATAAATGCCCCTGTACCTGATATACATGTAGGCATCTCGGGCAACCCGTAGAATGAACACCTAAAACTTGTGGTATCTCTAACTATGCAAACTCGGACTCATCGTGTGTAGTAGGTAGGCTAGACGAGGTCTCTCTCATGACTGGATCGTAGATATTCCCCTCAAGGATCGGGGCGAGCAAATTTTCTTTCT
>NEWO01000786.1:171575-181616 GCA_003013225.1 Phalaenopsis aphrodite | reverse complement strand
GGAATACAGTCAGCTGGAAGTACGCTCCATTGGACCATTCTCTTGATCATCCATTTTATCATGGGAGGTAGTGGGTCCACTTCATCGTATCTCAAAATCTCCGGGAGATTTCCTTATCTGTCTTGGGTGAAATTGTAACAGCAGCCACATTGTATGCTGATCCCGCCCTTTCCCCGCATCCATTTTTGTTGCTTAGAATAAGTTATTTCCATCATAAGGCCTGCTCGACTTCTATCTCTTAGATAAAAAATGCAGTTGAGAATACTTCTTTCGTCGCTTTCGGAGAAGACCCTGGTGTCTAGCTCCAATCCTTCTAGAATATTAATGAATTATTCCTCAACTTCTTCATATAATTCAAAATCCCTTTTGTTTACTTTACTCTTCTTGTGGTACTCTATCATGGAGACGATCAATGGTTGTTGAGGATACTCCCTCATTTCAGTATCAGCGAGAATGCAAGCTGGTGGTCTCTGTCTGTAGCGGAGCATATGGCTCCATGTCCAATAGGATATACGGCTCTGTATCCAATGGAGTATACAGCTCCCTCATTGGGTGATTAGCTGTCTGAAATCCATCGTCAATGGATGCATACTCCTCCAAAGTACTGTAGCGCACCAGATGGAGAATGTTGTTGTTCAGGCTCTCCATAAATGCCCCTGTACCTGATATACATGTAGGCATCTCGGGCAACCCGTAGAATGAACACCTAAAACTTGTGGTATCTCTGACTATGCAAACTCGGACTCATCGTGTGTAGTAGGTAGGCTAGACGAGGTCTCTCTCATGACTGGATTGTAGATATTCCCCTCAAGGATCGGGGCGAGCAAATTTTCTTTCTTCTTCTAGAGTGTTCTTTCATCAAGTAAGAAAGCCTTATGCTTTTGGTGGTTACCGTTTCTACACTGAGTTCTCCGCCGTGGTGCATCTGGTAGTCTTGCATCATTTTTCAGTGACCATGCCTCTGGTTGGTGTAGCTATCACAGACAGCAGGCGACTAGTCCCTTTCATCGGGTCTTGCTGTACTATCACATTTTTTTTCCTTTCAGAGAGGAATTATCTTTGATGCATGACCTTAGTAGCGATGGTAGCCCTTCTTTTTATTACGACTAACCACATACATTAGAGGTCCATGTATAAGTCTATGGTGCCACCCTGCGATGGCCTTTCCTTGCTAAGTGCGAGGTTCCTGCCATCTGTCTGTGAAAGAAAAGATCAACCTCTGGCTTGACATTTTTTTTCTACAGATGATAGGAAAAACATCATTGAGCTGAAATCTAGCAGGAATAATAACAAAACAAAGTTTTTTATTAAATAATATTTTAGTTTATGTTGGTGAGAAAATTGTTTATGTATGTGTATATATTTTTGTTTAATTTAGTAAAATATCAAACTTAAAAGGTAGAAGAGAGAAAATTAAAGTATGTAACATCAAAAGTTTTCATTTTATTGAGGTTAATTTTATTACAAAATTTTGGACCTGGTCACAGACGTTTGGCCAATTAAATATCCCCAAAATAATCAAAATTATGAAAAGACAATTACAAGCTACATCAAGTTGCGTAGTATGCCTTCAAGTACCATCCATTGATTGGCAGCATGGGTCTTTCACCCTGGAAATCTTCTAGCTGGTAGGCTCCTCCTGTATAGACTTTTTTTAAGGAGAAATGGTCTCTCCCAAGTTGGCTCAAATTTTTCACCTATCTTATGACATACAAGAATAGGCTTTTTGAGCACGAGTACAAAATCACCAATTTTAATTGTCCTCAGGCGGACCAATTTGTCATGAGCTTCTACCATCTTCTCTTGATAAAGCTCCAAATGTTGTTGTGTTCATAGTCATTTTCCTTCAAGACTCTCTAGTTCCTCGAGTCTAAGTTTTGTACTTTTTTCTGTTGTAAGTTGATTGGCGACAGTGACCCTGTGAGACGTCATTTGAACTTCTAACGATAGTACGTCCTTGGACCCGTACACGAGCATGTAGGGTGTACACTAGATAGAATTCCTAAACATCATCTGGTAGACCCATAAAGCTTCTAGCAACTTGTTATGCCAATCTATTCTATTTTCATCCATTGTCTTCTTCAAAATCTGTACCACTACCTTGTTGAAGGTCTGAGCTAAGAAAATTTCCCTGGGATAGTAAATTGTAGACTATCTCTAGTTTATCCCATGTCGTTCGACAAAATTGTTGACTTTTGTGCTTTTGAAGGTTGTCTCATTGTCAAAGATTATTCTGCGCGGAACTCTGAAACGACAAATGACTTGGCTTTTAAGGAATCAAAGGAAGTGCTAGGTTGTTACCTCTCATAACGGCACTGCATCTGCCCATTTAAAGAAGTAATCGGTAGCGGCAAGTATAAATTTGTGTCTTTTGGATAATAGAGGGTGTATCTGAACTATTATGTTTGTGCCCCAACACTCGAATGACCACGAGGTTACTATTGGGTGTAGCACATTTGGGGGTTGGTGTAAGACCACCCCATGTAATTGGTACTAGTGACATCTTCTGGTTGTATCCATGCAGTCGGACATCATTGTTGACCAAAAGTATCCTAGCCTTTTGATCTTAATTTTCAACTTCGGCCCTGACTGGTGAGCACCACACAATCCGGCGCGTACTTCTTTGACAACATTTTTTGCTTATGTTATTCTTAGACATTGTAGCCACATCTGATCAATTGATCATCTGCAGAGGACATCACCCACTAAGGCATTTAACATAGCCCTTTCTGTGATGTGGTGTGCTGCTGACTTGCCTTCCGACATCTTTCCAGTTTGCAAATTTTCTATCATTGGCTTGCGCCAATCTTCATTGATATCAACAACCACAAACACCATTTTTTCTTCTTTGTCGAGCTTATGCAGACTATCGAAGTCGACTCGAGATAAAATTTGTCTTCTTTGTACTGTAATGTCAATGGAATCCTCCAGTGGACATGTCAATTCTTTAGCACGCTTTGCTAGAGCGTCAGCATGGGCATTATTTCTCTTAGGAATCTGCTAGAAAGTTACATTGAGAATTTGCTCCAGCAACTTCATCGTGTACTGATGGTATTCTACTAATCCTGTTTTCAAAATTTTGTACTTTCCGGTGATTTATTGAATGACGAGTTTTGAGTCACCATAGACGACAATATCTCTTATGTCCATTGAGATTGCCAACTCTAATTTGGTAATCAATCCTTCATATTCTACTACATTGTTGTTACACGGCTCAGTCAGGTGATAGGAGAACCTTAGCAATCCTTGCTTTGCTAGATATAACTGTGCTGGATCCTTTTTCTTTTTTGGCTGAGAAAGCTCCGTCCAAGTATATCTCCCAGCGTTGCGTACTGGAGAATTCCATTTATAATACTTGTTCATCTGGTAATTCATCATTAAGAGGGACCCAGTTGGAAGTGGGTGTGTAGTGAGGAAGTCTGCTAAAATTTGTCTCTTGATAGCACGGAGGGGAACATAAGTTATATCAAATTGTAATAAATCATTGACCATCTCACTGGACGTCCACAGAGTGTTGGTCGGGTCATCAAATATTTAAATGGATTAACTTTTGAATTTAGGGTAATCTTATGAGAAAGCTTGTAGTGTTAAGCTTTTGGGAGGCAAAAATTAATGCTAGACAATGCTTCTCAATAGGCGGGTACCTTATCTCCGTCGCTAGACGACGACTCAAGTAGTATAGTGCATTTTCCTTACCCTCATCATTGACTTCTGCTAAGAGGGCTCCAAGAGAGTAATCTAAGGCAACAATATAAAGTATTAAAGGTTTCCCTGGGATAGGGGCTACCAAAATAGGAGGTGTCATTAAATATTGTTTAACGTTCTCAAACGCCTGCTAGCATTTCTCTTCCCAAACAAATTTGGTGTCCTTTTTCACTAATGCCGAGAAGGGCTGACACCCACCTAGGAGATTAGAAATAAAGTGTCTCAGAAATCCCAAAGTTCCTTGGAAAGAACGTAGTTGTTTATGGTTTTGGGTTGAGGCATTTTAAAAATAGTTTTAATCTTATCCAGGTTGATCTCGATTCCCCAATGGCGAATAATGAATCCTAGAAATTTCTCGGAGGTAAAGCCAAAGGCACACTTTAAGGGATTCTTTTTATGGTCATACCATCATAACCATTCGAACCCGATCCTTAAATTACACAAATGGTTTATTATTCATTTACTCTTGATGACCAAATCATCCACGTAGCATTCCACTTGGTTGTGAATGAGGTCATCAAAGATCTTTGTCATAGCTTGTTGGTATATTGCTTCAGCGTTCTTCAATCCAAACAACATCACTGAGTAGTAGAAAATACAGATAGGTGTCCTGAAGGCTGTATGTGATGCATCTTCTAGAGACATCTTGATTTGATTGTACCCCGACGATCCTTCCATGAAGGAGAAAATTCATGTGTCGAAGCGATATCCACCATCATTTCTGGTATTGATAATGAGAACTCATCTTTTGGACGTTCTTTGTTCAAATCCGTGAAGTTGATATAAACACATAGTTGCCCATTTTTCTTCTTAACAGGTACAATGTTAGCCAACCACGTGGAGTATTGCTCTTATTTTACAAATTAAGTGTCTATTAACATGTTTACCTCAACTATGACTTGCTTCTCTATTTTAAGGCCCGTTCTTCTAGGAGTCTATTTTACCAGGGACATATCTTTGTCCAACCGAGCTTATGTACGACAACTTCTGCTGATAGCCCTGACATTTCATCATAACTCCATATGAAGCAATATTTGGATTCTATTAACAGTTTAATCAATTCTAAAGATTATTCATCCTTGAGTAGAGAACTTATAAATGTATGTCAGGGCTACTCTTCTATCGTGAGGATAATTTCCTTCAGTTCATCAAAGGTTGATTTGATTTCCTCCTCAAATTCTGGCGGAGCATCTTGTATTAGCTGATCAGTAGAGTCATCCTCTATTTTGAGGCAGTCCTCTTTCGATTCATTAGTAACAACCATACACAATTCTGAATCATCGATTAGTCAGACTGTACCAAATCCAAGGCCCACTTTTGAGTGAGGAGTTTCACTTTTAACATCCCATAATTTTTCAAAAAGTTGTAGTTTATCTTTTGGCATTTGTTTTGGAAAATGTCCCTGTTAAATTTACTTATGTACCCAAGGTAAAAGGTAACGAAAAGGTAATTCCATTAGTTCTTTAGGATTCTCATCCAAATTTACATGATTTTCAAGATTAACAGAACGAGAAGCACAGTAAAACTTGATCGGCTTTGAACCAGCATTACTGACTTCCTTCACCTCTAAACTCTTGACCTTTTGAGGGAGAATCGGAGTAAGGATCATGGTGTTCACATATTGGTTTATCCGATCATACATTGTCTCATATTTTCCTTGCTTCGTATCTTTTAAGGTTATCTCATACAGAGGTTTCTTCTATTTTCGTCATTATTTCATCTTTAGAACTGTCTTCATCACTAATGTAGATGGTTGACCTAGTCCGTTCAACAATTAATTTGGTTCTTGCTCATCCTCGGCCTTGACCTCGGGTGTGTGAACTAAAAGAACTCCCACCAACTTATTGAAAAAGGTTGGCGGAAGATTGCTGAAGCAGAGTTGAATGGTGTTGCCATTGTAATTCTTCTAAATATTCACTTTTGCTTGTCACAACGTCATAAGAGAAGATAATTTTCTTTGGAGGCGCGTAGTAGGCGGTATCTTCATGAATTCCAACTTCATGAACTGAAAATGTTTGTAGATCTCCCTTGATGCAATGTTCTCGTCCTTCCTTGCAGTACTTAATGTGTTGGTGAAGAGATGATGGAACCATGTTGTGTTCATGAATCCATCGTCGACCCAGTAGAGCATTAAAAGAGGTTTCGGCTTCGATGATATGGAATTTAGTAGTTATTACTAGTTCTCCAACCTTCATAAGTAAAGCAATTGATCCAAGAGCTCTTTCTCCCTTTTGGTTGAATCCCCTTAGCATCATTTTATTGGTTGTAAGCTTCTAAGCCTCAATGTCTAAGTAGGTCAATGTTCGTAGACTCATCAAGTTGAGATTTGCTCCAGGATCTACTAGAACTCTGGACAACGCAAATCTACCGATGTTAACAGAGATATAGAGCGGACGATTATGATCGACGGTGTCGAGCATCAACTCTTCATCTGTAAAGGTTATCGCAGACTGTTCTTTCAACGAGCAAACTTCATCCAAGAATGTGCTGGCCAACTAGGCTAAGCAAATCTCAAGGTCAAGTAAAGCTGTAACCATAGACACTCATCTCCTTTGGCAGGATTAGAGAGTCGTAGATGCTTAATCTAGTCAGCAACTTCATAAGATGATCTAGCACATTGTAAACTACTTTATATGATCCTCTAATTTTCTATTGATTATATTGTTCTTCCACTAGCGGAGGCGAAGATATCTCTTCTCGAGTTACTATCTACTTGCTTTTATCCATTGGAGGTGTTCTCAAAGATAACACTCTGCTACTTCTTCAGTTTACTTCTGTAATCTCTTCTTCTTGAGATACCATTGTCGAATCTTCCAGTGTCTCTTCTTTTTCGGAAAGATCTAAGTTGATGGCGAGTGGTGCACCGTGGTGCTCGAGAATTGGTTCTTCACTCCCGAAGCTGTCGTAGGCGATATTGTCAATATCTTCTTTACTCTTGTCAATGAGTGCATCAAGCTCGAGTACGATTTGAGGATAATTTTGGGAATTCAGATCAAGGCTATATTGATCAAAATCAGTTATGTTATCACTAGAAACAACTAAAATGTAGCCAAAATTATAATCATTATATTCATAAGACCCCGGAGGGTTAACAAGATAATCATACAAGGTTAGGGTTGGAGGATTTTCTTCCCCAAATTCAAGACAGCTAATCTAGCAGAGGCAATTCTTATCCTACCCTCTGAGCTATCAGTCTTCATGGTGGTGTTCTTCTTCTTCTTCTTTGATGTCGACTGATCTTTTGGCAAAATCTTCATCTCAGGTTTGGTAGGTTGAAGACTCTGAACGAGAGTTGATTTTGATGTAGATTGAATTTGGTTCAGGACCCTCTTGAGTTTATTCTAAGTCATACTCCATCCATCTTTTTCTGTATATGGGTCAATCAAAGAGATTGGTTCAGTCAAAATCTTATTTAAGGAACCTTTTTCAAGTTCTTTTAAATATTCTTTTGGGATCATTATTTTCTCTTCTTTAAGATTTTTCTCAAGCCAATCCTTGAAGACAAAACATTCCTCTATGGTATGTCCAAGCAATCTGTGGTATGGACAATAGTTAGGTTGATCCTTCTTATCAACCTCTTCCGGTTCCTTTGGATCTGGTAGTCTAAACTCAAGCTTCTTCATTAGACTTCTTACCATCTTGGATATCACTACATCTTAAAAAGAGTACACTACATTCCTTCATTCTACAATGGACATTTGCCTATTTTCTGCTCAGTATAATCCTCCCTGAGGCAATTGTTGGCGAAGCTAACTATGCTGTTGTGTCTGTTGTTGAGCATGCTGCGATGACGACTGGGAATTTTGATGAGAATTTTCTGCATGTATCTTCATTGGTTATTTTGCTTTATCGATCGCCGCCACTGTTCCAAACTTCTTTTCAAATACTTTAGTATATCGGGACTTCTCAGCCTTCTCATGAGAATTCGTATGTTTGAATTCTTCTTGAAAATTCCTGGCTTTGCTGAGTAGCTTCTCAAAGGATTTAATGGTGAGTCCCTTGAGCATGAAATCTAATGGCCGATGAATGCTCTTGAGTAAGATATCAATTGCATGATGTTCCTGCAGCTGAGGTTCACACTTCATCATAAGGTTTCTCCACATCAAAATGTAGTCCACTAAAGTCTCGTTGGGCTTGTGCTTCTCTATTACAAGATCTCTAATAGACACATTGTGTTGAACTTCGACAAAATATTTTCTTGAACAATTGTTCTAGCTCGGTGAACGTCTTGAGAGATCCATTGGGTAGTCTAGCATACCAATTAAAGGAGATCCCTGACAAGCTATGGACAAACTATCGAAAGAGTAAGGCTCTGCTACCTCTTGTGCTACCAAAACTGGCTTGAGGTAATCATTGTAGTCAAAATCTTCATCGTCATCATTGATGGAAACTCCATTTTCTCGAGCTAACTCGGAAATCTCGACCCTGAGCTTTTCAACCTTTTCCTCAATTATTGATTCTTGTAGTACTTTTAGATCTGGAGGACTTGGCTGGATATCTTCAACTTGCTCATTCATCTCGCAAAAAATCACTGTGACCATGTCAAATACTTCAGATCCTTGCTTCTTTCCATGATATTGCCCTGTGCTGGCTTTCTGTACCGTATCGGTATGGTAAACTTGGGTATCATACTCTTTTATTTCATAGTGATGTCTTGAGATGGAAAGTCTCGATAGGGAAATTGTCACGTCAAAGAGAATTATGATGCCCATAGTGTGGACCCGATATGGTACTTAGGATTTTAAGAACATCCTTATGGTGGGTGATTGGTAGAATTCTGGGACCCAGACGTGACTTTGCTAGTTGATGGTCTGCGGGTCTAATGGTAGGAGAATTGATGGTAGCAATCGTGGTATCAACTCTGCTCCCAAGGCAGAACCAAATGGGAACGCGAGCAGACATAGCTATAGTTGATTTCTGGGAGCATCTGACAGATGTGACATCACTTAAAATTTCTTTCTTTAGGCGAGGGGTATTGCACCTCCCACTCATTTGAGTAACTCGCGAACTGAACATCCTTCTTTGGAAGCAAGTTTCTGAAAAACTGAATTGGCTCGGGTGATAGGAGCAGGCTTTTTCCTCTCCCCACCATGTCTATGAAGCTTCAATAAAGTAGCGGCAATCTTTTGAATACTTTCATACCCAATGGTATCTATTAAGGGATGGAACCTACACCATTACAGAAGTGGATACGTATCCAGTAATCTTGATTCCTCTTGATGAGGAACATCATCAATAGGTACTTCCTTGAAAATCTAGGCTTTAGTGGTCCTCCGATCCCTCCAGCTGTGCTTCCTCCTTTGAGTTCAAATTAGCGGTACAGTCCTCGAACTTGATCCAATTTTGAATACTGACGGCAAGACAATTGATCCCTTAGCCAGGTCTTCAACGATCATGACTTTTTTTCCCTTAGCAGAAATGGGAACAGTTGGCTTGGTAGTGCCGCGATGGCAGTAGTTTTGGCCTTCTTATAAGTAGGGAAGTCATGAGGGCAGTTAAGGTTAAACTCAGCAAATGGTTCTTGAACCTCTAGAGTGGTGAACTTCATTATAATGAACAAAGGTTTCCCGAGAACGGCCTCAAGGTATTCGAATCCGCCTCCAAACATGATGGTGGGAGTGACATTACGGGCATCGTAGCTTGTCGTTAGGTTACAGGAGAACGTGAGCGTTGGGAATTTCACTGCAGTCGCTTTAAAAAAAAAGCTCTGGGGTTAGCTATTCAGCTAATACCTCGCAATCTTACAGCGAGCACTAAAAATTAACAAAGATCAATCTGTAGACCGAGTAAGTCTTTATTTAATTCGTGGAAATTTTAAGATTTTGTAATAATAGTTTAAAAGTAGAAAGATTTAATTAATATAAGGAAAATTAAAGATCACACGTTGCATGACACAATCAGATTTAATTTGCAAAAATAACAAATCAAACTTGAAACGGAAAAATTGAATTTCAAGACCCAGTGTGAGATCAACTTAACAACTCACAATGCTCATGTGGAACTATTCCACCAACACACCTCTCGAAGGTTCAAACCCACATAAAGATTAATAAGTTCTTAATGGCCTCCTAAACCGCTCTGTTCAAAGGTGGTTGAACAGACGATCTTGATGTCCAAAAGAGTTGATCGTACTTTCACAAAACTGAAATGAGTAAAGCTTGCCAACAGAAGAAGGGTAATTTGGTTCATGAGGGACATGAACACATTACCGATGTATTAGAGTAATATTTCCTGATTTACATGGAGAGAGAAGCTAATCCCCAGCGGAGTCGCCAGGAGCTGTCGGCACTATTTTGGGTTGTGGAGTTGCCCGTTGGAAACTGTCGCCTTCTTTGG
>NEWO01000786.1:157698-171200 GCA_003013225.1 Phalaenopsis aphrodite | reverse complement strand
TTTGGTCTGTGAAAACCATTTTATTTGCTGACAAGTTCCCCTATTTAATATAGAGAATTAAACATGGTATATATTAAGTTGGGTTCAGAAGAGCTTCCTATAAGGGCAAGCCCCTATACTTAATTACATCTTAGATAACTCAAATTACCTAAGTAAACTCTCGACATAAATCAGCAAATACTATGTTCAAAGAGGTCAAAGGATAGGACTTTTCAACAAAATAAGACATAAAAGTGTGAAAGGGGAATGATTCAAATTTAGAACATTTGGTTGTAAAATCCAGAGGAAGAACTAGGGGATGTCATAGATCCGGAGGAGGACCTCAGTGACTTCCCAAGCTATCCTATTATTTGGCTTCAGTTTTAAGGTTAAATATTTATGTGTTTCATCCTACAAATTTTATTAATTTAGTGATTAAATTTGTGTGAAACAATCACACAAATAGCCTGAAATATGAGAGCATATAGGTCATCACGGACGATAACCTTGGAATCCTAAAATGAGTTAGGGCTTATATTGCATAGCAGAGCTATACAAAGGCCTAAAGATGAGTAGAAGATTTATGTTGCATGAGAAAATAATCTTGAAATCTAATGGCTTTGTTATTAAATTCCAAGGAAGGGATGGTTTAGCTGATGGAGCCAAGTTTTGCTATTGAAGATGGTCGCGCTGCCCACCATGCTAGCTCGATTTTAAGTTTTTCTGATGGAACCTTGAAATCTAATGGCGAGTTTAAGTTTTTTAATATGTCAGGTCATGATGTCGAATCAAATGGCTGATCCCGATTTATTTGTATATGTAAGGATTTATGAAGTTGACACCATTACTTGAAGATTTTAATCTCCAGCAACGACACTAAAACGTGATCCTTGAAAAATTAATGCTTATGAATAGTACAATAATAGTTTTGATGCTATTTTTCACTCATATTTCTTTATTTTGTAAAACCAAAAACTTGATCTTGAAGAAAAATAAAAATTTATCTTTTTTTTATTATATATATATATATATATATTTATATAAGGATACTACGCAAGTATACTTATTGTTATCAAGTAATATAGAACTTTTTGATTAATAACTTAATATCGAAGCCACATGGAAGATTATGTAATATGCACTTTTTAGAATTTATTTTTATTTTTAAAATGCTAATTACTTAAACTAAAAATTATTTTTGTAGGAATTTAAAATTAAAATATTTTTGGTATTTTTGACATTTTAACGAAACTGTAACAACTTAAAAAGATAATTAAAAATTTGAAAGAAGAAAAATATTTAATACGAAAATATCTTTCTTCTTATCACGAATCAATAATAAGTATATGAATTCTGTTGTGTAAGTATGCAAGTTGTGTTGTGCCAAATAGAAGCAATAATATTATTTACTCTTATTAGAGATGCTATAAAGAACATTAGCTAATTTAAAGTTTGAATAGTTTTGAAAACTGGCTAGGCAGGATAGATACTAGCTCTCACTCTAGAGTTCCCTTAATTCCCTCCACCTGGGGGCTAACATTCTTATATTAGAGCCTAAAACAATAAACCAAGTTAGGGGCTTTAACCTGTCACTTTAAAGTCCTGCAACTCTACACCCATCAAAGAATATTTCCCAATTTATTTGCACTGAATCATATGAACTACAATCTCATTCTTACAACCTCGTATGATTCTTTCTAATTGTTCACTGAGATAAAACCAGCCCGGTTCTTACATTTTCTCACAACAAATTTTAGCATCGTGATTGGCCAAATCAAGAAGTAAATTAGTGCATGGATTTCAATCATCACAACTTCTGCCAACATTAAAGATCAATACTCTCCACAAATTCCATCCAAAAATTACTAACTTATCATTTTAAGAAGAAAGATAAGGAAAACTACTCAGAATTCATGGAGAAAACAAAACCACACTTTAGTTTAAAAGAAGAAATCACTCTCAAACCAACAATAAATCTCAATTAAAACAAAAAGATAAAAAACTTATCTCAAGTCTTCCACCATACTCTTAAAGTTCCTTTGAATCTCTTCTCTTTTACAATCACTTAAAACAAAATAACAAAAAGGTTCAAGTAAATAAAAGTAGTTCTGGAAAATCTCTCTGAACTAACTCTTTAGTAAGAATCTTTCAATCATGCTACTTTTCATCTTTTCTTTATAAATCTTAGCACTCGCATAAGATTCATTCCTTATCTCTTTAAGCTCATTTAATTGTAAAAATCTTTTCTCACCATTATCTTTTAAATTATAATTGAACTCTTTAATAGCCCAATATGCTTTGTGCTCAAGTTCAACTAGTAAGTGACAAGCTTTCCCAAATATTAGCCTACATTGGGACATTCTTATAGGAGTTCTATATGCAGTCCTATAAGGCCACAAAGCATAGTAAAGTTTAACAGACCAATCCATTTTATTTTGGATTAACATATTTTTCCATAATTCTTGTAATTTTCCAATTGGATAATTCAGCCAAACCACTTGTCTAAGGATGATAAGCAGTAGCAATCGTATGATTTGTATGATATTTCTTTAGTAACTTCTCCATAATGGCATTTCTGAAATGACTTCCCCCATTAGTATTGATAACTCTCAGCATCCCAAATCTTCAAAATATGTTTGTTTTAAAAAATTTTGCAACACTTTGAGCATCACATCAAGGTAAAGCAACAACTTCAATCCATTGGGATACCTAGTCCACTCCTAACAGAATATATAAATTCCCGAAAGATGGTATAAATGGTCCTATAAAATCAATCCCCAAACATCAAATATTTCAACTTCTAGCATATAATGAGGGCATCTCATTTCTTCTAAAAATATTGCCTACCCTTTGACATCTATCACAAGATTTGATATAAACATTAACAACTCTAAAATTTGTAGGCCAATAAAATCCAGATTATAGAATTTTGTATGATGTTTTATTAACACCAAAATGTCCCCCAAAATTAGAATTATGACATTTTTTTATAATTTCATAAATTTCTTCTAATGGTACACATCTTTGAATGATCAGATCCTTTCTTTGTTAAAAATTGGTCATCCAAAAAAAAAAGTTTTAGCTTTAGAAATGTTGGTATGTCATTCCATAAGGTTTAAATCACTAACAATATAGTTTACAATGTCAGCATACCATGGAAAACACCACTCATTTATAGTGAACAATTTTTCATGTGGAAAACAATCACTAATTTCTTTTCAAAATGAAGTGGTTTTTTTAATTCAAGCTTGGACAAATGATCAACAATTTGATTTTCAGCTCCCTTCTGATCTATTATTTCAAAATTAATTTTTTGTAAAAGAAGAATCCATCTAATAAGTCTCGATTTAGTATCCTTCTTTTTCATTATGTACTTAATAGCAGAATGATCTATATTGACTATATAATGTGTTTCAATCAAATAAGATCTAAGTTTATCAAAGGCATATACTATTTATAATAACTCTTTTTCAGTTGTTGTATAATTACTTTGAGTTTCATTAAGAGTTTTACTAGCATAGTAAATAACTTTGAAAATTTTATCATATCTTTGTCCTAAAATAGCTTCAATAGCAAAATCACTTGCATCACACATAAGTTCAAAAGGTTTTCCCCAATTTGGTGAAACTATAATTGGTGTAGTGATTAATTTTTCTTTTAATAATTTAAAAGCTTTTAGGCATTCCTCATCAAAATTGAAAATTGCATCTTTCTCCAGTAAATGGCATAAAGGCTGAACAATCTTAGAGAAGTCCTTAATATATCACATGTAGAATTTAGCATGTCCCTAAAAAGCTCTTAATTTTCCCTTACATTTATTGGATAAGGTAAATTAGCAATCACTTGAATTTAAGCACGATCTACTTCCACACCATTTTCTGATAAATGATGACCTAATACAATTCTTCCTACTATCATATATTTGTTTTTTCCTAGTTAAGGACTAGATTTGTTTCTTAACAGCACTTAAGAACTATAGATAAATGTTCTAGACATGAGTCAAAGGAAGTTCCAAACGCTGAAAAGTCATCCATAAAGACATCAATCCCTTTTTCAATTAAATCACAAAAAAAATGCCATCATACATCTTTGAAATGTAGCAGAGGCATTACATAAACCAAAGGGGATTATTCTAAAAGCAAAAGTACTATAAGGACTGTTAAATTTTGTTTTCTTTGATCCTCAGGGGATATTTAAATTTGGTGATAACTGGTATATCTATGAAGAAAATAAAAGTAATTATGCCCTGCTAGTCTATCCAGTATTTGATCTAGAAAGGGTAGTAGAAAATGATCTTTCCTAGTGGCAAGATTTAATTTTCTTTAATTAATGCATATTTGCCACCCTGTAACTTGTCTAGTAGGTATTAACTCATTATGCTCATTCACGGTTACAGTTACTCCTCCTTTCTTAGGAACACAGTGAATTGGACTAACCCATGCACTATCTGAAATAGAGTAGATAATCCAGCATCTAACCACTTTAAAATTTCTTTCTTAACAACCACTTTCATAATAGGATTTATTCTCTTTTGTGGATCAGCCCTGGGTTTGTAGTCTTCTTCAAAATTTCTTCTATGCATACAATTTGAAGGACTGATTCCTTTAATATTAGGAATTGTCCATCTAAAGGCTTTCTTGAAATTTTTAAGAATTTTCATCAGCTTTTCTTCTTTTTCCTTTGTCAACTTCCAGGTAATTATAACAGGTAAAGTAGAGGAATCTCCTAAAAAGGCATATTTTAAATGTTCAGGAAGTAATTTCAACTCAAGCTCTGGAGGTTTTTCAATAGATGAAAAAAATGATTTATTTTTGTCTATTGTGTCCAAAATTTCAAAACTTTCTTGAACATAACTTGAATCTCCCTTAAAAAGGTTTACGCATTGATCTAATTCCTCTACTTGCTCGTGTTTGAAATCTTTTTCTTCAGATTTTTCTTCATAAGTAGTCTTAAAAAGGCATTCGCACAAATATCTTAAAACATCCATTCTATAGCATTCATCATTTGATTTAATATTACTAGGAATTGTTCCTTGAGGACTAGTACTTAAGGAACTTGCAATTTGCCCAAGTTGATTATCAATATTTCTAATTGTAGCTCCTTGACTTTGGAATTTATTACCCATTTGTAACACCACTTCTTCTATAGACAACTTTTTATCCTTAAATTGTGTATTACTGTTGATACTTGGAGTAAAAGTAGATCTATAATTATTATTCCCTTTGTAGTTCCAGTTTCCTAATGAGTTTACTTGGTTGTTCTCCCATTGCTGATTATTACCACCCAAATTATTATTCTAGTTAAACTTGGCATGATTCTTCCAACCTAGGTTATAATAATTGAAATATGAGTTATCTTACTTATTCTTTATAACATTCAAAGTTTCTAATGTTGCTTGAGAATCTACCATTTAACCTAATGAATTCTCTTCAACCTTGGAAATTTGTTGAGAAAAATTCATTCAAAATTGGTCTAACTTCCTTGAAATTGCAGCAACTTGATTTGCTAACATAGTAAATGCATTAATTTCATGAATATTGGCTACTTTCTTTGGATTCACCCACTCAAAAGGCCATTGAAAATTACTGGTAGCCATCTCTTCAATTAAAGCATAAGCGTCATGAAATTGTTTTGACTTCAATGAACCACCAGCAATGGCATTGATAATAGATCTAAGAGAACCAATTAATTCATTATAAAAAGTTTGAATTATTAACCAATCTGGTATAACTTGGTGTGGACACTTTTTTAAGAGTTCTTTAAATCATTCCCATGCTTCATAAATGAATTGCCACTCAGATTGATTAAAAGATTCGATATCATTTCTAAGTTTTGCAGTTTTTGAAGGTGGAAACATTTAACAAGGAATTTTTGTGCTAAATCACCCCAAGTTCTGATAGACCCAAGGGCTAACGAATTCAACCACTTCTTAGCTTTATTCATCAGTGAGAAAGGAAATAACCTAAGTTTTTGACATCATCTGAAACACTGTCGTGTTTAAATGTAGCTCACAATTCTAGAAAATTGGTAAGATCTCCCAAACTGATTATTTGATATCATTTGGATAATAGAAAGTTTAAGCTCAAATGAATTAGCCACTACAGTAGATTTTTGAATACTACAACGATGTTCATCTATAGTAGGGTTTGCATAATCTCTCGAAGGTCTAAACTCTTAATGAATTTTGACATTTTGATTATTTTGGTTTGCCATTTTTGTATTTTTTTTGGATTTTTCAATATTTTTAATTTTTTTGGTTTTTCTGATTTTTCTAGTAGTTCTTTCTAATTTAGAATTGTCGAGCACTAATCCTTCAGAACCTAAACTATGCATACACTAACATAAAATAAAATAAAACAAAACATACAAAATAAGATACAATATTTAAAGTTTAAATAAAACTTTCTAAAAATGGAAATTTACTTACTTTTTTTTCTTTTTTTCCCCGAACAACAGTGCTAAAAACTTGATCTCGATTTTTTTTATATGTAAGGATTTATGAAGATGACACCACTACTTGAACATTTTAATCTCTGACAACGGTGCCAAAATCTTGATATCTGAATACTTAATGCTTATGCACAGTATATCAGTAGTTTTGATGGTATTTTTCACTTATATTTCTTTACTTTGTAACAAAACCAAATACTTGATCCTGAAGAAAACTAAGAATTTAATTTTTTTTAATTATTGTTATATATTTATATTGGGATACTACGCAAGTATGCGTATCATTACAAGTAATATAGGACTTTTTTATTAAGACCTAAATATCGAACCCACAAGGAAGATTATGCAATATGCACTTTTTAGAAAGTTTTTCTATTTTTAAAAAGATAATTACTCAAACTAAAAATGATTTTTGTAAGAATTTAAAATTAAGGTATTTTTGGTATTTTAGATATTTTAATGAAACAATAACAACTTAAAAATATAACTAAAGTTTTTGTAGAAGAAAAGTATTTAATAAGAAAATATCCTTTTTTTTATCATGAATCAATAAGAAGAATAGGAATTTTGTTGTGCCAAAGAGAAGCAATAATATTCTTTACCCTTACTAGAGATGGTATAAAGAACATTGGCTAATTTAAAGTTTGAATAGTTCTGAAGACCGGCTAGGCAGGGAAGACGCTAGCTCTCACTCTAGTGTTCCATTGATTCCCTCCACCTGGGGGCTAACATTCTCATATCAGAATCTAAAAGAATAAACCAAGTTAAGGGCTTTAACCTGTCACTTTAAAGTCTTCTAACACTACACCCATCAATGAATATTTCCCTATTTATTTGCACTCAATCATATGAACTACATTCTCATTCATATAACCTCATGTGATTCTTTCCAATTATTGACTAAGACAATACTAGCCCGGTTCTTACATGTTCTCAGTATAATTTATAACATCTGGCTTGGCCAAATCAAGAAGTAAATGAAGTGCATGGATTTAAATCATCACAACTTCTTCCAACATTAAAGATCAATACTCTTCCCAACTTCTATCCAAAACTTAACTACTAATTATTTTAAGAAGAAAGATAAAGAAAACTACTCAAAATCCATGGAGAAAACAAAACCACACTTTAGTTTAGAAGAAGAAATCATTGTCAAACCAATAATAAGTCTCAATTAAAACCAAAAGTAGTCTAAAACAAAAAATTAAAAACTTCTCTCAAGTCCTGCACCAAACTCTTGAAGTTCCTTTGAATCTCTTCTCTTTTACAATCATTCAAAACAAAATAACAAAAAGGATAAAGTAAATAAAAAGTGGTTCCTGAAAATCTCTCTTAACTAACTTCCCAGAAAAGAAGTTCCAAAACTTGCCAATACTTTCATGACTCCTTTCCAAGTCCTCTCTTCTTTCTTTTACAGTTTTCCAAGAGGTGCCTTGGGATCTCTTTAAAATGTGTCTTGATTCGATGTATTTGCTTAAGAGATGCATCCTTTCATGATAAATTTTATCCATGATGGTTACAACCACCTATTAAGCAAATGGGTGCCTCAAAAACCTCTTTGAAATTCGTAAAAACTTTTGTTACTCATCTAGTAACTGTCACTAACGCTTAAGCGTGAGGTCTCGGAGCTTAGGTCTCTGTTTAAGCGCCACTTAGGCGCTAAAACTCCTTTGCACAATTTTCAAAATTTTGCTCTAAATTTGATCTTTTTTCACCCCTTTAAGCCTTTTTTCCATTTTTACTTGTATCTGCAAGAAAAATATAAAAATACCTTCCATTGAAGTGAAAAACACTATATATTTTAGGTGTATCAATGGCCCTATGGTTAATGTTCTTAAAATGTTATTGGGCATATTAAAGTTGATTTGAGCGACAACGGTTAGGATCCTACAGTCCCCTCGTTTTGGTACCACTATTTTCGATCTGACTCATTTAGTCCAAATAAAATTACTAAACTCAACTTAATGAGTTTCATAGATTCATTTGGACTGCGTGAAGCCTCATTAGCAACTATATGTTACCTCCTCCAATGGATTCCCGATCACCCAATAGAAACGACTTATTTTAGTTACAATTATTCTTTTGTGTGATATTTGTGATTAAATTTTGAGTTGTCTAATATTTGAATATTGTGGGGGTGAATTTTATCTTGGTCGATTTTAGTTTTGGTTTTTGTTTTGTGGCTATGCCAGCAGTTTAGGTTTTCATGCGGGGTGAAATCATTGTTTAACATGCACGTTCTATAAGCATGAATGTGTAGTGCAGAAAGTAAAAGAGATAATGGTACTGTAAACTGTAAAAGCATACCGGGCGAGTCTTCTCGTTCAACCACCTGAAAGGTCAGTACTTGCAAGATAAGTAGAGAATATTGCAAAGAATTTAAATTGCATGAGTAAATGAAGGTTTAGCTACCAAACCCCAAGCTATGAATTTATTGAGTCTCAAGAGATCCTATTAGATAATTTTAGGACAAAAGACGATAAGTTCAATTTGTCCTTCAAAACATTCAAAAGATTCCAAAGTGCTTGGGATATGACCTTAAACTATTTTGAAGATCTCTTGAATTATTTTGAGTTCATTTCTCAACTTATCATAATGTTCTATTAACCATCCGAGTTTTAGAGTGTGGCTACCCCATTGCTCATTGAAGCTTAACAATTTAATTATCCAAAGGATAAGGTACTCAATTAATCAATTGACGTTTCATTTAAGACTTATGTGAGGGAGTGCCCCTAAGGCAAGTTTGAGTTATTTATGATTTATGATGCCCGAAGTTAAAGTCAGGCTTGTAGTGCTTAAAATATGTTAATCACCAATCATATCGTTTTCTAAATCCAACCAATTGAGTTTAGAAATTGAGCTTCGGTCACTACTAAGCCTTTAACAATCATAGTGAGTGAGATGGTGGCTATCAAGGTTTTGCTTTAAGTGCCACATATCCTTATTAAAAGATCATATCATCCTCAACTTTGGGCCTAAGAAGAGTAAATTATCATCTTCCTTGCTTAAGCCCATCACTTAAGACTCATTTGATCTTTAATTGACTTCCAAGTCATGAAGATTAAGATAATTATGCTTTTAGTTGGTGTTGTGCAAGGGTGTTGAATGGTTTTCTACCTTTTAGCCCCATTGTATTTCAATCATCCAAGCATGTTTATCAAGATCAAAATTATCTATTTTCCCTTTAATAATCTTTAATTTTTATATTAAGGCACCAACGTCTTAAAATTACCACTTTGCCCTTGGGCCACTTCACATCATAACTCTTTAAACACAACTTAAATGATTCTGAGGGTTTAAAGTGTCATATCCATGAGATAATTAAAATGTTAGAGGAGAACATGTGGAGCACTCAAGCTTTTATTTAATTTAAATAATTATTTAAACTTAGGAAATATGATTTTTCAAAGGTTAATTTTTTTAATTATCCAAAATAAAATTAATATTTATGGAAAAATTATTAGAGGTTTCTTAAGGTCAGAGAAACATTTAGGCAAAATTTCATGATTTTTTGGATCAAATTTCTATTTTTATTATTTTATTTTAGATCAATTTTCATGATTTATTTAAATAGAAAATATTGTTTTAATTACAAGAATTTTTTTTATATTTTTATTAGACTCCTCTAAGTTCAAAAAATTTAGAGAGTTAAATTTTATACCTTTATGATTTTTAATTTATCTAAAATTAATTATTTTAGTTAGAAAAAATGAAAATTTCATTTTTAAGCTTTCAAAATTTATGCTGTTGTTAATGAGGCAGACAACGAAGAAACACAACGATTATTTTATGTTGCTATTAATGAAAGCATACTGTTTGCTCCAATGCAAAGAACACAACGAAGAAACACCAGACAATGCAAATAGAGAGCTTTCATACAAGAAGAGAAGAGATGCCAAAAAGAGGTAGACAACTTGCTCACTCCTATTCCTGAGGGACACATTTATGATCTGGGCATGAAAGATACCTCCTTCAGCTAGCCTGATACGACTGAGGAGTCCAATTTTGTGACAAAGCCAAAGATACTACCTGCTTCAGATGTTTTGGTTACGGGCTACCCTGCCTGCAAAGCCGAAATACCTGCACAAGCTTCAGCTATGGGGGCATTCGTGATGTGCTCGAACTGCAACATCCTACACCTACAACACTACAACACATTAGAGGAATATGCATCTACTGATGATGGATCTCAGACTTCTGATTACCTGATAGATCCAGAGCCATATGTCTTAATGGATGCAGAGTCGTATGTTCTGAGGGGTACAGAACCAAACATCCTCTTAGATGCAAAATCGTACATTTCGTTAGATCTAGAGAGAACACTAGCTTGGATTCCTGCTGAGGTTCAAATGAGGGAATACCCCCGACAACTGCTAACTCTCAGTACGATGGAATAATATAAAATGAGCAATATAAACAAAAGATACTTCGAGTTCTATGAAGAATTACAGGGAAAATTTATCAACATACTGAAGGGATTAGAACTATATAACAGAGTCTTCTTAAAGAGTGATGAACAAAGTAATCTTGGCTGCATTTTTTACCTAAGGAATAGAGATCGAGCAGGTATACTCATGGTAAAAACCTTTTCTGAGCCAAGGAAATGGATGTGAGGAGAAGGAAGGATTACCTTCCAGTGTGGCTGCTGCTATAACTTCACAAATGATAGACAGGGGAATCCGTCTGTGATCCTCAGACACGATCAAGTAGATCTACCACTGCTAATGATAAAGTGGATAATCAAAAGAATGGTCAGATGAAGTATTATGTTTGCTACCTGCATTCAAAATAGTTGTATTATCATCATCTACGATGAGGGTGATTGCATTCCTCCACACATCAATCACCATGACTTCGTGAGGACTTTTTGTATAGTCTCATTCATGAGCAGAAGCAACATCTTATTTGGGAAAGTAATTGACATTGTCGGCCTTGGTGAGTTCACAGGCTCTGTGGAGATTCCCCTACCAGTTGGCTCAGTGCATGTTCTTAAAGGCAACGATACAGAAGTTGCCAAGCATTGCATTCCAGGAGTGCGACACTGCAGGGTCTCCCTAACCTTCCGACTGATAGACGACAACAAGATGCCTCACAGATTTTAGTCAGATCTAGAACTTGAGGAACTACTACCTTACGAGCTATGAGAGGGTTGCACCTCTGAGCACATGCGAAAGGAACTCTTGTCCTGTAGCGTGGCTTAGAAGGTCAGCTCAATCAACAGCTTGTCACAAAAGGAGCAGACAGTCAGAGGATCCCTTTCTCCTTTACTACATTACAACAATTTGATATGTACTAGAGATACTCAACCTGTAATGAGTACTTGTGTCATGAGATATTTTGGATGTACTTTGATGCATTTTGCATATTGTACCATTTGAGGCGTTGGCCTACACTTGATCTGTAATATTTTGTTGGAGCAGATTAATGAAGTTTCTTTCAGAAATGTGTCTTTTTGTCAATTACCTATTTTGCGATGGATGGAAGCCACGAAGCACACGTTCATTCAAAATTACAACAAACAAAGAACAAAACGATAAACATAAAAATTTTTAACGACAATAAAATTTTAAAAAAAAAAACAACAAAACAATACTTTTTGAAAATTAATCAACCCACTAAAATTAAATTTTTGGAAACATATTTTGAAAATTAAATGTGATAAAAACAACAAGAAAATAAAATAAGTCTATTGAATGGATTCTCTCAATTTCGAAGTCTCTTACTCTTTGCTCGTGCAGCACAACTATCTTTTTCATCACTAATTCTCTTCACATCCTCGCAGAATTTTACATTATGCGCAAAAACTAGCAAATTTTCATAAATCCTCTTCAATAATGTCAACCTTTGCATACAACACATGTTTTTTGAAATTAAACAGTACAAACTCTCTAGAATTCTCGTTTTCAAATCAGTTCGAATCAGTTCCTAATTTTTGATTCAAACTTTTGTGGTCGGTCCTTACCTTCCGATGCTTTCTTTTGAGATTGATCCTTACCTTTCAATTCTCATTTTTGAATAGTCCCTAATTTTTAATTCACACTTTTGAGGTCAGTCCTTACCTTTGGATGCTCTCTTTTGAGATTGATCACTACCTTTCAATTCTCATTTTTGAATCAATCCATATTTTATGATTCACCCTTTTAAGATCGGTCCTTACCTTTTGATGCTCTCTTTTGAGATTGATCACTACCTTTTAATTCTCATTTTTTAATCAGTCCCTAATTTTTGATTCACCCTTATGAGGTCGGTCCTTACCTCTGATGCTCTTTTTTGAGATTGATCACTGCCTTTCAAATCTCATTTTTGAATTAGTTCCTAATTTCTCATTAACACTTTTGTAGTCGATCCTTACCTTTCGACACTCTCAAAATTCAATTCTCATTTTCAAATCAGTCCCTAATTTCTAATTCACCCTTTTGAGGTCGGTACTTACTTTTTGATGCTCTCTATTCAGATTGATCTTTCAATTTTCATTTTTGAATCAGTCCATAATTTCTGACTCACCCTTTTGAGGTTGGTCCTTAACTTTCGATGCTCTCTTTTGAAATTGATCACTGCCTTTCAATTCTCATTTTTGAATCAGTCCCTAATTTTTTATTCACCCATTTGAGGTCAATCCTTACCTTCTGACGCCCTCTTTGAAGATTGATCAACACCTTTCAATTCTCATTTTCAAATCAGTGCCTAATTTCTGATTCAACCTTTTGAGGTCGGTCCTTACCTTCCAACGCTCTCTTTTGAGATTGATCACTACCTTTCAATTCTCTTTTTTGAATGAGTCCCTAATTTTTTATTCACCTTTTTGAGGTCAGTCTTTACCTTCTGACGCTCTTTTTTAAGATTGATCACTACCTTTCAATTCTCATTTTCAAATCAGTCCCTAATTTCTGATTCACCCTTTTAAGGTCGGTCCTTACCTTCTGACGCTCTCTTTTGAGATTGATCACGACCTTTCAATTCTCATTTTTAAATTAGTCCTTAATTTTGGATTCACCCTTTTAACGACGGTCCTTAACTTCTGACGCTCTCTTTTGAGATTGATCACTACCTTTCATTTCTCATTTTCAAATTTT
>NEWO01000786.1:129096-141931 GCA_003013225.1 Phalaenopsis aphrodite | reverse complement strand
AGGGATGATCTCAAAAGAGGGAATCAGAAGTTAGGGACTGATTCCAAAATGAGAATTGAAAGTTAAGGATCAATCTCAAAAGAGAGTTGGAAGTGTGGGACTGATCTCAAAAGAGGGAATCATAAGTTAGGAACTTATTCCAAAACAAGAATTGAAAGCTAAGGATCAATCTTAAAAGAGAGTTGGAAGTTAGGGAACAATCTCAAAGGAGAGAATCAGAAGTTAAGGACTGATTTAAATTTTGAGAATTAAAAGTTAAGGATCAATCTAAAAAGAGGATTGGAAGTTAGGGACCGATCTCAAAAAGGGAGAATCAGAAGTTAGGAACTGATTCCAAAAATGAGAATTGAAATTTAAGGATCAAATCTCCAAAAGAGAATTGTAAGTTAGGGACCAACCTCAAGGTAGGGAATCAGAATTTAGGAACCGATTCCGAAATGAGAATTGAAATTTAGAAAGAGTTTGTGGTGTTGTACCCATAGATATGTGTTATGTGAAAAGGTTGACATTGTTGAGGAAGATATGTGAAATTTTGTGAGGTTTTATGTAGAATGTGAAATATCATAAGGAAGTGAAGAGTTAATGTTGACAAGGATAGTCGTGCTATGCAACCCAAGAGTAAGAGACCTTGAAATCAAGAGAATCGACTCAACATATATGTTTTCCAAAATTTAATTTTTGCGGGTTGATTAATTTTAAAAAGTGTGTTTTAGTTGAATTTTATTATTAATTTTTTATTGTTTTTTTTTTGTTCATTGTAATCTTGAACCAACGTATGGTTCGTTGTTTTTATCCATCGCACCAAAAAGAGCAATTGAACAAATAGATAGAATTCTGAAAGAGATTTCATTAATCTGCTCCAATAAATGTTATATATTGAGTGTAGCCAAATCCTCAAAAATTACAATTACACTTACTACATCAAAGTACATCCACAAATATCTCATGCCATGTATGTATCATAGGTTGAGCATGTATAATCTACTGTAGCAGAAATGCAATAAAAAGGAATCTTCTGAGCGTCTGTCTCTGTTGAGGCAAGCTCCTGATCGAGCGGACCTTCTAAGACACGCTCCAGGACAAGAGTTTCCTTTGCATGTTCTTAGAGGTGCAACCCTCTCATAGCTCGTACGATAGTAGTTCTTCCAGCTCCGGGTCTAGTCAAAATCCATATGGAATTTTGTTGTCATCCATCCTCCAAAAAGTCATGGACACCCTGCGGTGTTACACCCGTGGAATGCATTGTTTGGCGACGTCTGCTATGTTTCCTTTAAGAACTTGTACTGAACCAACAGGTAGCGCAATTTCCATGGACCCTTTGAATTCACTAGGGCCAATGACATCTATTTCTTTTCCAAATAGGATGTTGCTCTTCCTCATGAATGAGTCTGTGTAGAAAGGCCTCACAAATTCATGATGGTCTATGTGTGGAGGTATGTAGTCTCCTTCATCATATATGTTTATAAAACAACTATTGAGAATATAGTCACCTAGTAGTATGCTCCATCAGACCATTCTTTAGATCATCCATTTTATCATGGGAGGTAGTGGGTCTGCCAGATCATGTCTCAAAATCCCAAGAGGTCTTTCTTATCTATCGTTAGTGAAGTTGTAACAGCAGCCGCACTGTATATTGATCTTGCCCTTTCTCGCATCCACTTTCTTGGCTTAGAATAGGTTCTTTGCATTAGCAGGCTTGCTCGACCTCTATCTGTCAAATAAAATATGTTGTCGAGAATATTTCGTTCATTTCTCTCAGAGAAGACTTTGGTGTATAGCTCCAATCCTTCTAATATGTTGATGAATCTACCTTGCACTTCTTCATAGAATTCGAAGTCTCTTTTACTTACCTTGTTGATCTTGTAATATTTTGCAATACTGATGATCTCTGGCTGTCGGGGATGCTCTCTCATTTCAAAATTGACGAAAATCCAGGATGGTGTTGTCTCTATCTGCAGCGGAGTGTATGACTCTGCATTTGACGGGATATATACCTTTGTACTCAATGGGACATATGGTTTTGCATCCTTCGGGTAATCAGTGGTCTGAAATCCATCTTCAGAGGATGTGTATTCTTCTAAAGTACTATAGTGCTCGAGGTGGAGGACATTGCAGTCTGAGCACTCCATGAATGCCCCTATGGCTGACATATGTGTTATTTCAACATTGCAGGTCGGGCAACCCGTACAAAGAACATCTAAAGCAGGTAGTATTTCCAACTCTGTAACAAATCCTGACTCATCATCTATATCAGGTAGGCTGGAAAAGTTCTCTCTCATGCCTTGATCATTGATATCCCCTTCAGGGATAGGGGTGAGCAAGTTCTCTGCCTCTTTCTGGCATCTTCTCTCCTCACATAGGAAAGCCTTATGTTTTTGGCTGCTAGTGTTTCTACGCTCAGTCCTCCGTAGTGGTGCATCAATAAGTCTTACATTATCAGTAGCAACTAGGCCTCTGGTCGGCGTAGCCATCATGGAAGGTAGGTGGCCGGTCCCCCCATCGGGTCCTATTGTACTATTACATTCTTTTCCTTCAGTGAGGAACTATTTTATTGGTACTGAATCTTAGTAGTAAGGGTAGCCCTTCTTTCTCCTGATGGCTAACCACATCTATCAAAGGACCCTCATAGTCCATGTCAACTTGGCTAATCTCCATGTCGAATCAATGGTGTCGCCCTGCGGTGCCCTTTCTTCATTTAGTATAAGGCTCCGGCCAAACCTGACATTTCTCTGCAGACGACAGGAAAAATATCAGCTAAGTGAAACTTAGCATGAACAAGAATAAAACAAAGTGTTTAAAATAGAAAATTTTAGTTTTATGTTGGTGAGAAAACCATTTGTTTATGTGTATATTTCATTTAATTTAGTAGAATATCAAGTTTAAAAGAGAAAATTGAAATGTGTAATTTCAAAGATTTTTATTAAATTGAGGTTAATCTTATTACAAAATTTTTGGACTTGGTCACAGATGTTTGGCTAAATTGATAACCCCATAATAATTTAAATTTTAAAATTTCAAATCAAGAGATGTCAAGAAATGTCAAGTTGCGTGGTTTATCCTTTTGTATCGTCCGTTGATTGTCGGCACGAGTCTTTCACCACGAAAACCCGCTAGCTGGTAGGCTCCTCTTACGTAGACCTTTTCAACGACAAATGGTCCCTCCCAAGTTGGCTCAAATTTTCCACCTATTTTGCGGCGTGCAAGAATGGGTCTTTTGAGCATGAGGATAAGGTCACCAACTTTAAATGTCCTTGGGTGGACCAATTTGTCATGAGCTTATACCATATTGGCCTTGTAAAGTTCCAAATATTGTTGTGCTTCAAGTCATTTTCCCTCAAAACTCTTTAATTCTTCAAGTTTGAGTTTTGCACTTTCTTCTATTGTAAGCTAGTTGGTGATAGCGACTCTGAGAGATGACGTCAGAACTTGTAATGGTAGTACGGCTTCAGACCCATACACGAGCATGTAGGGTGTGCACTAAGTGAGAGTCCTAAATGTTGTCTGATAAGCCCACAAAGCTTCTAGTAACTTGTTGTGCTAATCTATTTTGTTTTCGTTCATTGTTTTCTTTAAAATATGTACCAACATTTTGTTGAAGGCCTCAGTCAGGCCATTTGTTCTGAGATAGTAAATTGTAATCTATTCCGTGTTGTTTGACGAAATTGTTGACTTTGGCTCTTTTAAACGCTGTCCCATTGTAAAAAATTATTCTTGGAGGTACTCCAAAATGGTAGACGGTTTGGCTTTTGAAGAATTGAAGGACGTTTTCTGTTGTAACCTCTTGTATTGGTACTGCCTCAGCCCATTCGGAGAAATAATCTATGGTGGGAAGTATAATTATGTGTCTTTTGGAGGATGGAGAGTCTATCAGATCTCTTATGTCTGTGCCCCAACACTCGAATGACCATGAGGCAATGGTTAGGTGTAGCACATTTGAAGGTTGGTGTAGGACCACCCCATGCACCTGGCACTGGTGACATCTTCTGGCTGTATCCATGCATTCAAACATCATTGCTAGCCATTAATATGCAAGCCTTTTAATCTTAATTTTCATCTTTAGCCGTGACTGGTGAGCGCCACACAATCCATCATTTACTTTTTTGACAATATTTTGTGCTTCTATTTTTCTTAAACATCGTAGCTACAAATGGTCGAACAATCTTCTCCAGAGGTCGTCACCCACTAGAGCATAAGACATAGCCCTTTTTGTAATGTGATGTGCTTCAGACTTGTCTTATAGTAGCTTACCAGTATTCAAATATTCTATTAATGACTCACAGCAATTTTCATTGATATCCTCAATCCTAATTATCGTTTCTTCTTCTTTGATTGTGTAGAGTTTCGAGGTTAATCTGAGACAAAACTTGTCTTCCTTGTACTATGATATCAATGGATTACTCTGGGGGACATGCCAATTCTTTTGCATGTTTTGCTAAAGTGTCAGCATGAGCATTATCTCCCTTAGGAATCCAGTAGAAACTTACATTTGGAATCTATTCCAGCAGCTTCATCAAGTACTGATGGTATTCTACTAGTCTTGGTTTCAAAATCTTATATTGTCGGGCAACTTGTTGGATGATAAGTTGTGAGTCACCATAGATGACAATGTTTGTTCTATCCATCAAGATTCCCAACTCTAATCTGGTGATTAAGGCTTCATATTCTGCTACAGTTTTGCTATATAGCTCTGTCATGTGGTGTGAGAACCTCAACATAACTTTATCTGACGTGATAAAGATCTAACAAATACCTGCTTTGCCTGGTATAACTGTGTCTGATTCTTTGACCTTTCTGGCTGACGAAGCTCTGTCGAAGTACATTTCTTAGCATTGCACACAAGAGAATTCCATTTGTAGCGCCTGCTCATTTGGTAGTTCATCATTAAGAGGGGACCCAGTTGGAGGTGGGTGTGCAACTAGAAAGTCTTCTAAAATATGTTGTTGATAGCTTGGAGGGGAACAAAAGTTGTCTCAAATTGCAATAAAATCATGGACCACCTTGCTGGATGTCAGGAGAGTGTTGGTCAAGTCATAAAATATTGCAATGGATTAACATTTTAAATTAGGGTAATCTTATGAGAAAGCATGTAATGTATAAGCTTTTGGGCGGCAAAAATCAAGGCTCGATAATGCTTCTCAATAAGTGGATACCATATCTTTGTTGGTGTTAGGCGGTGACTCAAGTAGTAGACTATGTTTTCTTGACCTTGTCCTTGACTTGGGCTAAGAGGGCTCCAAGTGAGTCGTCTAAGGCCATAGTTTAAAGTATCAAAGGTTTCCTTGGGATAAAGGCTACCAAAATATGAGGTGTCATTAAATATTGCTTAACGTCCTGAAAGACCCTCTGAAATTTCTCTTCTCAAACGAATTTGGCATCATTTTTAATTAATTTCGAGAAAGGCGGACACCTACCTGAGAGATCACAAATAAAGCGTCTCAGATATGCCAACTTCCCTTGCAAGGAACATAGTTGTTTCAAGGTTTTAGGAGGAGGTATTTCCAAGATAGTTTTAATCATATATTGGTCGATATCGATTCCCCGATGACAGACAACAAATCTTAGAAACTTTCGAAAGGTAACGCCAAAGGAGCACTTTAAGTGATTTATTTTAAGGTCATATCGTCATAACCGTTCAAACAAGATCCTCAAATCGTACAAATGGCCTAAGTTTCACTTGCTCTTGATAACCAAGTCATCCACGTAGAATTCCACTTGATTTTGAATGTGATCACCAAAGTACTTTGTCATTGCATGTTGGTATTTTTCTTCAGCATTTTTTAGGTCGAACGACATCACTATCTAGTAGAAAATCCCGATAGATGTTCTGATGGCTGTAAGTGTTGTATCTTCGGGAGCCATCTTAATTTGGTTGTATCCCAACGATCCGTCTTATCCAATTTTTTTATTGGGATAGAATGTACAAAATTTAAATATGTATAATATTTTATTATTCAGATTTTACGCAAGTATATGGACTTTTTATTTAAGCCCAAAATATCAGTCCCACGGGGAAGGTTTAAATTGGAAATGATAAATTTTGCTAGTAAATTCACAGAAAGTCACTTGAAATCAATATCACTAATTTCAATTATTAGGTGTAATCAAAATTAAATTTCTAAACTATTATCAAGTAAAAGATTCAAAGTTTAAAACATTAAATACTAATCTATTAATTATGTTTAGGTAACAAAGACTTTTTTTTGAAAAAGCATCCATCCCACTACAATGAGGCTATGGTAAAATGAGATGAGATAAATGTACAAAATATGTTTTGTGACAAATATGAGCAATTTTAATTATCTACCCTGATACAGTGCATATAAAATCATTGGCTAATCTCAGTGTTTGGTCCCTAAATCCGTGGCTAGTCTAGGAGGATATTGGTTCCCACTCTAGAGTTCCCACTTCCCTGCACCTGAGGGCTAGCTCTTGCTTCAGCTTTTAAACAATAAGACCGAATTAATGATTTACGTCTGTCACCCTAAAGGTTCTCCAATTCTACACCCAACAAAGAATATTTCCTTATTTATTTGCATTTAACTTCATGAACGATGTTCACCTCCATGGAATCAAATGTGATCCTCACTCTGTTATAGAATTCATACTCCATTTCCCGGATCATATGTTTCACAAAACATTTTAATAACTCAATTAATCAGACCGAAAAGTAAATTAAGTTTGGAGTTTAAAAAGAAATAACAAAACACAAATTTCATATGTAAAACAAAGTCCATACAACACCGATAAACAGACAATAGTTATCTGGAAACTTATTCTCAAAGCAAATCCTTTGTAGCCTTTCCTTAGAATTGCAGGAAGAAGATATCTATCACTTTTCTCCTTCTCCAATAGTCTAACAGAAAATTTCACACTAAATCTCACCACAAAAAACTCTAAACTATGAAAGTAAAATAAAAAATTGACTCTAATATGGTAGTAGAATGGAATGATGTGGTACGAAAAATGAACATAGAGGAGTGAAAAATGTAGAGGAGCACTTTTTCTGATGAAATTCGGCCCCAAATAGAGTCAAAGGTCGGTTCTATAAGAGAAGCCTCCAAAAACTCTTAAAAAAATCATCCAAATACATCAAACCTTCTAGAAATGTGGTTTGCACCGCCTTTGGCGTCGTCGGCGCTGGTCTGGCACCGTCGGTGCTGATTAAAAATCTCCAGCTTTAAGTTGTTCTGCGCCATCGACGTTGACCTCGGCACTGCCGACACTAAGCATTTCTTCAAAAATGTAATTTTGACTCCAAATTTCATCCTTTTTGCTTTCTTTTTGCTTTAAGCCCTAAAAATCAAGAACCTACAAGAAAACAGCAAAATACCCTCCATTAAAGTGCAATATCATAAAAAATGAGTATAAAATATGGGCCAAAAAATGCATATATTTTTGGTGTATCAAAATCTCCCAAACTTACATGTTACTTGTCCTCAAGTAACTTCTCTACTACATAAAAATATAATTGTTTAGATTTCCATATTTTAGTTCTCTAAATATAATTGTTTAACTTAAGAAAAATTCAAAACAATTTCAGGTAATACTAAAGGTGTAAGGTTATTCAGTAATTAAGTCTAAGGTTTCAGATCCTCTATTTCTTTCAAGAAAAATTTCAATTTGTCATATTAAAGTCACTTAGAAAATTCACATGAAAAAGAACTTCATAATACTTTATTAATAATTAAGATACATTCAGATAAAAAGTTTAAAAAATGTGTCTAAGTCTTTTTCTTTAAGTTAATTCAAGTGAAGCCAATTTTTATTTAGGCATCTACTCAAGCTTCTCCCCATATCTTTTCTTTTTCTTTTCATTTTCTTTTCATTTTCTTTTCTTTTCTTTTTCTTTTCTTTTTCTAAGGATTACTATATCTGGATAGCCTTTAATGATTTATAGCTTTAGTAACCTCTTCTTAAAGTTAAAAACTTTTTACATTTTTTTCACTTAACAAATTTATATTAACTTAAAGATTTCATAAAATTTAATTCTTTTCCTTTTACATGAATTTTTTTAGGATTTTTAATACTTCAAAAATATAAATTTCCTTTACTAAAAATAAAAAAAAAGTCTTATTCTCTTTTACCAAATATCCTAGCCCCTAGAATTAACCTTTATTATTGAAAATTTTTACTTAAATTTACTATATATATAGAAAGATAAATATTACTATCCAAAGTTAATCTCTAATACCAAAGGTCATGTTAAATTTAAAATTTTAAAAATATACTTGAGTGAGGACAAATAAAATTAAGTTCTTTTCTAACAATGATATTTCTTCTTCCCCCTAAACTTAAACTTTTAAAAGATTTTTAAATGAAGAACTTTAAAAATGAATGGTAAAAGAAAGCATTAAATCTATAAAAAAATTCATACTGGTTGGAAATTCTGATTTTTAAACATAAATATTGAAATGTTGCAAGTGCTAATATGAAAACTACAAGGCTAAAAACATTAAATTGCACATAAAACATATAAAATTTGTTGAGAAAGAGCTAATCACAATCCATAACAAAGTGTTGAAAATAACAACAGAACTAAACTAAATTCTAAATAATGAAAACAGTTTTTCACATTATTGTTTAACATAACATAACAAACAAAGTCTCAACAACATCACAACACAAACAATGCAATCACACAGTACAAACACAAACAGACAAACAAAATGGATCATCAGTCATTATCTTCTTCATCATCGATATCTAACTTCTGCTACTAATATCAAGTATAAGTAGGGTGAGTAGAGAACTAAACTCTATGGTCACTCGTCAGATACTCACTAAAGCATCATTATAAGCAGCATCATATTCCAATTTCTGGCGAATTAGATCATCATTGTGAGCATTTATGGCCTCCATAATCTACATCCTATGATCCATCCTCAAAATGAATCCCTGTTGAATCATCATCTCGTCCAACAACTCCCATTATTGTGGTCACTTGAAGTAGGCTCACTAGGGGTTCTAGAAGTAGATGAAATATCCTTGGCCAATCAGTCTTTGAGGCTCAATCCTCTTCTCATTAGGTCTAAAATCAACTCTTGCCTGCTCAAAAAGTTTATAAATCAGGGCAGGGTGTGCCAATCCACCAGTGGTCTCTCCCAGAGCAATAGATTGAGTGTTCATATAAATGATAGAGCTTACATTTACATCCATCCATTACTTGCTGAGTACAGAAGTCGATGATAGCTCTATCCTTGGTTACTTCACTATGATGGTTCGTTGTAATCATCCTCCCTGAAACAAAATAATGTCAGGCCTTAGATAATATATTCAAAATAGAAAGTGGAAAGTTAAATTTAACTCCATTCTTTATTTTTCAAGCCTCTTTGTTGACCTCAATTTTGGTTGAGGCTTAGTTTCTCCTCTTTAGTAGCCTAGGGACTAGCCATAGGACTTTTCCTGTTGACTATTCCTAGAAAACTAGACTTGGAACCCTCACCATTAGAAAATTATACCCTCTTCTTTACTCAACTTGAAGTTTCACATGTTGGACTCAACCTCTAAATACTTAGTAGGTGGGGTCACTGTGGGGAGAACTCAGGATGAGTCACCCTTAGGATTGCTGGACCTTAGGGTTGACCTTAGGTGTTGGTCTGGAGCTAAGGCACTCACTACACTCACTACACTCATCTACACTCATCTACACTCACAATCCCTCATAACCCTGAACTCAAAGTTCTAGCCTAGATCCCTTGATCTTTTGGGATACTCATGTAGATGGTCCCCTAAACCTACTAGCCCTAGGGCTATGGTTTAGCTAAGACCACTATGTAGAGGACCCAAAATGGGGTTTCCTTTGGTCCATGGCTCATTGATGATGATTGGTACCTCAAATCTACCAAAATATCCATCTTGGCCTTTTACCCCTAAAACACCCTGAAATTACCAAAATACCCCTCCATAGACCCAAAATCCCAAAATTCCAAAAATTCCCAGAAAATCCTAATAAATCCCAAATATTCTCAATTTCATTTCTTTTAACTACCACATGATCCAATTTGTCCAATTTGACTATCTTTAACCAAAATCTCCAAATTGCCCTTTAAAGACCCAAAGTTCCCCAAATCCATCTCAAATGTCCACCAATTTGATCTTAATTGAGCCCAATTACAATCCTAAACGCAAATTCACTTTTGATATGACCTAAATAAACCAAATCCAACCTCAATTGGTCCATGATTTGAGCCTAATTTTGAGTTGGGTCAAAACCCCAATTTTTACCATATGACCTAATCTCTCCAAATTGAACCCATAGTCTAGTCAATTGGACTCAATTAATGTTGAAAAATCTTTATAACATTCCTATACATCAAAATCAACCATCAATTGGCCTTGGTGAAGTCTCAAATCCATTTGATTTTGGCCTAAATCCAAAATTCCCAAATTTAGCCCCAAATTGGCTAAGTCCCCAAATTTCACCCAATTGATTGCCTTAATCTCCAAATTGGGATTCAATTCATGTTGAAAACTCTTCATTAGGTCCCTATTGACCATTTACAATAATTAATTTGGACTTAGCCCAAGGCTAACCCAAGATAGACCCAAGCCTAGCCCAACATGACCAAATTGATTAAAGTTCAAAATCCCCTCAAATTGGCCCTCCAATTGAGCTCAAAACCACTCCCATCCTTCACCAAAGTTGTTCCTTATGATCATATACACCAAATAAAATAGATAATTAGGCCAATTGACATGGCTAGCCTAGCTCAAACTCAAGCTTTGGTCATTTGCACTCACTTGGACCCTTTCATCGAAAATTGACTTAACCATGTCTAAGCCACCAAAGTAATGATTTCACAGCCACAAAAACCCTCCTAAAGACCAGGCTAAACCCTCCTATAATCACCATGACAAGCTATGGACCAATGGATCCCCAAATTAAGGGATTTTAACCATTTTTGGGCCTAGCTTGAAATATCTCCAACATCATCACTTACCCTTGGGAAATAATCATCATTAGCAACCCCCTGACCTCCCTGAGCGAAGAAGTGACCAATGTCTGGCCGGCCAACCACCTTGGTGGCTGGAAAATGGCTAAAACCATGGCCAAGATAAGGGATTTTCACCCAATTCAAACCCAAAGGACAAATCAGCCCAGCTGCTCATTGGAGCTTCTCTGCCTTCCACATAAGCAACCAAATGCACGCCTCAATTGGCCCTGGCAGCCAGCCTAGGCCATTTTATTTAAACTCCCCCTCCATGGCAAAAGAGGGAGAGCTTTAAATTCTTTGGGGAGACTCTGTAAAACTTCTTCATAAGCTTCTTGGAGACCTCTTGAGCTTAAGAAAACCTTCCTAAGCCACTCAAATCCATTGCTTGAGTTCAATTTTGGAGCTCAATTTCAAGGCCGAAACATGACATCATCAAAACCTCCACCAAATTCAAATTAATTGCACCCACACCATCCCAACATCAAGAGAAGAAGATCCCTCATAAAAGCCCCATTTGCCGATCACCCTAAGGTGGACTTCGACCAAACCCCCAAATCGGCCTTGGTCGAATTTGGGTTTAGGCATTTCCCCACAACCAGAGGCTCCATCCCTATGCTTCTGGCATCCACATAAAGCTTCTACAAGCATCCAATCGAGGCTACCCCTCTTGGACCAAGGTATTCAAAGTTAAACCTAAACCGAGACTCTTTTAATTATTCATGAATATACAGTCATATTAATGGTTGACCAACCGTATGGATGTGTTCTACTAGTCAATACAAGCATTTTAAAAAAAACTTTCACTCCGTTTCGTTGAGAATCAAGTGAGATATTAGCGTTTTAAAATGGACGGTTTTCGGGTCCAGTTCATTTGGGACGATGACCCGTGACCGTCAGATCGAGGGTGTATTGATAAGATGGCCCTGATCGCGTCGGACAGACCGCGGTCCGAGAAGGGCGGGAATGAGCTGCTGGCGCGCCAATCACGCAGCGCCACGTGGCCAGTTCGACCCGTACGAGGTTGACATGGATAAGTAGGAAAATAGGGGCATTTTCTTATTTATTTAATCCCCAAAACTTCAAAAATACATAATTTTGTGTAGAAAAATCATAAAAATAAAATAAAAATATCCTCTTGCTCAGTGAATAGAGGAGAATAATGTGGAATAATTTTCAAGTCTATTTTATGTACAAAATATTTTTAATTAATTCAATACTAGGTGGAATCATTTGATTCTCCATGCATATTGACACATAACCTTAGCTTGAAATTTTGACATATTGTAGCCTCTGTAAAGGGCAACATTCTCTGATTTTTCCAAAGTCAGAGGAGGTCTCTATATAGAGATCCATATTTTTCAAGATCTTCCATATTATTTCCTTAAAATAATAATGGAAATTAGCATATTGCTTATTAAATCCCAAGAAAATTTGGGAAGGTCCACCATGACTAGGGAAGCCTTTGAAAATAATTGCATGGGTCAAGTCATTTAAAATGTCCTTAAATTTTACAAACACTAAATCACTAAAATAATTAATTTTTGAAAATATAAACATTTAAATGACTTGATCTTTGATCTACACTTTGACTTATGATCCAGAGAACTCATCATAAAAATTTCAAAATACTTTGAGTTCATTGGACAACTTAAATTGATTTTTAAAGATAAATACCACTCTTAACACTTAAATGATTTTTAAAAATCAAAATATATCTTAAAAAATTATTAAACTTAGTTTCTTAAGTTCTCTGTGATCAGAGATATTTTATAAAAGTAAAATAATATTTAAAATAAAAAATTTATTTTTGGCCTATTTTAAATATTTAAAATAATTAAAAATTCATAAAAATCACAAAAATAATAAAACTCATGGAAATGTTCTAAATTGCTTCCTAATTA
>NEWO01000786.1:110898-128592 GCA_003013225.1 Phalaenopsis aphrodite | reverse complement strand
TAGGCCTAATTAGGATTAAAAATTTGGCTAAGTGTTCAAATTACACTAACTTGCCCCTTTAAGGGTCTTCACCCACATAATTCAAATTAAATGATAAATGATAATTACCCCTTTCTTAAGGAAAATTGAGACATCATTGTTCACTGAGCATTAAGGATATTTACAGGATGAACCATAAAGAAAAATGATAGGTTTAAATGGACTCGAGGCTTTTCACTAGTTGGTGAGGGAGAGGCATTCCTGTTTCCCCCTCTTAACTTGTTGGATACCTTAGAGGCCTATTAAACTTAATATTCTTTGCTTAAAGAAATCATCCTTAATCAAACTTTTAAGGACTCACCATAATATGATATAGGGTTAGGAAAATTTTACCTTTCCTACTATTCATAAATTGTCTTAACATGCATTTTAAGTTTCAGGTGGTGGAACGAGAAGACTCGTCAGGTACACTTTTACAGTATTTCAGCGTTGTTTTTCTTGAACTTTCATACTGTACTTTTATACCTGCAAATTTTGCATGCTAAACAACGATCTCACCCTGCATGAAATCTAAAACCATCAGGATAGCCACATACCCAAAACCAAAACTAAAATCAACCAAGATAAAATTCACCGCCACAACATTCAAAATATAAAACAACTCAAAATTTAACCACAAACATCATACAAACCCACAACTTTAACTTAATTAAGATGTCTTTATTGGATGATCGGGAATCCCTCGGAGGAGGTAACCTACGGTTGCTAACGAGGCTTCCCAGGGTTTAAATGAAATTATGGAACTCATTAAGTTGGGTTTGATAAATTTATTTGGACTAAGTGAATCAAATAGAAAATAGTGATGTCGGAATGAGGGAACCGTAGGATCCTAACCGGTGTCGCTATAATCAACTTTAATATGCCCTCATAAAATTTAAAGAACTTCAACCATAGGGCCACTTGATTTGATATTATAACTTGACACACTAGATAATTCAAACTCGTCGCGAAAGATGCTTGGAGCTAGCATGGTGGGCAGCACGACCATCTTCAACAGCAAAACCTAGCTTCACCAGCTAAACCAATCTTCCATCCTTAGACTTAAACAACAAAGCCATAGGACTTCGAGGTTGCTTGCTTATGCAACGTAAATCCTCACCTTATCTTTAGGCCTTTGCATAGCCCTGCTCCTCAAGTCTAACTCGTCTTAGGATTTTGAGGTTGTCGTTTGTCACGACCTAAATCCTCACATCTTCCAGGCTATTTGTGTGATCATTTCACACAAATGTAAGCCCTAAAAATAATAAAATTGGCAGGATGAAACACCTAAATATTTCTCCTCAAAACTGAAGCCAAACATTATGATAGCTTAGGAAGTCACCGAGGTTCTCCTCTGGATCCATGACACCCCCTAGTTCTTGCTTCTTTTGGATTCTACAATAAAATGTTTCAAATTTGAACTAATCCCCTTTCACACCTCTACGTTTGATTTCGTAGAAGAGTCCTACCCTTTGAAATTCCTTGAAGATGATATTTCTTGATTTTTATCGAGAGTCTTCTTAAGTGACTTTAGTCATTTAAGATGTAATTAACTATAAGGGCTTGCCCTTATAGGAAGCATGTCCAAACCCAGCTTAATATAAACCCTATTTAATCCTTTATATTAAATAAGGGAACTTGTAGGCAAATACAAAGGTTTTGTAGACCAAACGGACGTCATACTTTCCTTTTAAACTATACAAAATATGGGGTCAGTTTGATTTCATACTTCAACGTCCTTCCGAAGCGGGCGACGGGATTTTGATTCCAGCGACCGACAGCTTCTTACGGGCAACCCCACAAACCAAACCGAAATAATCGCCGACACTCTTTCTCACTCATTAGAAAAGATATAACTTCATCTAAAGCCTGATTTGAAGCAGAAAATAATAATACTCACATCTATACACATCTTCTAACTGATAAAACCCATTAATTATTCTTGGAGTAATCTACACCCATTTTCCTCAAACAAAAAATAAAATCATCAGAAGCTTCAGGAAGGTTGGCATAAAATTCCATTACAATCTCAGCTATTGCATCGGCAGTAAAATAGCAAAAATTTTCCCACTGTCGAGCAATAATCAAACGTTCAACTTCTTCTCCCAAATTTTTAAAACCTCAATCCTGAATCACCTTTTTTTTTCTTACAAACTATGAAATCGAGCATTGGCTCTAAAGCTAACAAATAGCTGCTCGTCATGTTCTATTTTTCTTTTGCTCGATCCAGGTACCATGAAAAATCTAAAAGAAATTTGAAACATTCAGAATAAATCCCAAAATTCCAAAAATCAAAATGTAATATATTTTAAACTTTAAAAATCTAAATAAGAGTTCAACACAAAAGGATTTTCTCAAAAATTTCTGAAAAAAAATTCCATATTTTTTGATCCGTGCAATGTGAGATTAATCCTTGGTGAAAATAAAAAAAATTTTGTTTAAAGTGTAGCTCTTACCTAGAGAAGATGAAATTTGAAGTCTTTTAGCATCTAAATCGCCTAAAAAACGCTCAAAATCAAGCCCTAGCCGCCCAGACCAAAGGTTGTAGATGACTTAAGTGTAAAAAATTGTGGCCACGGTAAAAATTGCAAATTTTTAGAGGTTTAATCTGCTGTCGGGTCGAGGGCGTCATCGACGCCGATGCAAGCGTCGTCGGTGTTGAAGGCCCAAAAAATTCCATATTTTGACTTCTTTTAATTTTCAATTTCCTATCAACTTTCTCCAAAACTTATTAGTATTTTAGACAAAAATTTTTATCTAACAATAATTTACAACAAAATATTTCACAAACACAAATCTTCACAAACAACAACAAACTAACGAGTGTATAAATTTTTATTAGTATTTCAAAGTTCAGAATTCTAAAGAAAAACATACCAAATCAAATTAAATCCACACAATTACACTAAATATATATAATGTTCTAAGATAGATAGAGAATCTAAAGTCTTCAATTATTATGCCTCTTCTTGAGTGCTTTCTCCTCCTCTGATATCTCCCGTAGATTGGTAATGAACATATAAGTTGTAGAAGGATCAGTACAGGAATTGATGTGTCGAATTTTCTTCTATCCACCTATTTTCATTAAACATCAGAACTAATCCTACTTCAAAAGTTTTAGTGTGATCAAAATTTTCTTTCATTCTCCAATCTAGGTGATCAAAAAGGTATTTAAGATCTCCTACTGCATTTATAATAATCTGAAGTTCCCTTTCAACTTTCTTCAATTTCTTCTTCAAAGCAAGCAAACTTCCAACTGTTGGTGGTATTAATAGAGTTGAAGCACATGAAGATTGATCTATGATGGCTTCAAATACTTCATTTCAATTTCAAAAAGAATTATCATCAAAAGGGATCATGGGCTCCCAAGGTAAAAAAGTCTTTTCCCAACTTTCATATGACACTTGGGTTTGACTGCAAATCAAAAAGATGGTAGATGTATGCCCAAGTCCATAAATTGGTTCATTAGTAAAGATGATACCCATAATAGATCTAAATATAATAGACCCTATATCAAAGGGTTCTTTCCATTTGAATGCACTAATTTAAAATAACACATTCTTTGGTGACTCTACTAATTTTCATAGTATGGAGTAACTTTGCAGCAATAAAGAAATACCATTGCTTCGAGATTGGTTTAAGTAATGAAGTGGAGAAACTAAAATATCCTTCATCTCGTGCCTCATACATCTCATATTGATCCGTCAGAAGATTATACACGTCTTGCATCAAATCTCATGTAGGAATGAAATTTGTATAATGATAGATTGGAACATTGTCGATCATGTACAATTCATTAAACCTTGCATGACTAAATAGTACAACCTTACCTCGTATGAAGACAACAGGTTGAGTAATTGCATGTAAGTTTGATTAAAAATGCTTCACCACAGGTACGATAACTGTAGACATAGTGTAACACATCCCAATGCCTTTGCAGAAAGATCTTATCAATCAAACAAGTTGGATTGATCACTTAATGATTTACAAATTTTTTTTCCTTGATCAATCACCTCTTCGTAATAACTTTATCGCATAATCACTGCACGTCAAAACTAATAAACTTTCTTTGTTGAAAACTCCATACCTCAAAGTATTTCTAGAATTAGAAGCCATTGAATCCAAAAATAGGAAATGTCCAGGTATCCAAGAATGTTTCTAAGCCTTTTTAAACTCTTCCCAGCTGTTATTATGAAGTGAAATTGCACCAAAATCTGCCAAAAGTGGTCTAAAACTATCCAACCGTACTCGTCGCCATTGGTGCTCCCGTTTGGCACTTCTAGCACTGATGTCCATTATCTAGGGCACCGTCGGCGGCCATTCTGGCATCGTCGATGCCAATGGACAAAATTGCTACTTTCATTTTTTTGTTTCAATTTGATTTCAACTTTTCCTCCAATACCAATATTTAACTTAATTTATAACAAATTCAATTGTGTAGGATTATTAACTACTAATATATAACAAACTTTATCAAAGAGAATAGTAATACATAACAATAAAAGTATGGGTTGCCTCTCACAAAGCACTTGGTTTAACGTTGTCAGCCCGACATACCATTTGTTTAGTTGGGTTGACTTAACATTAAACTTCTATAAATTAAGAGATGTACCCTTCATAATAATGTTTTAAACGACGCTCATTAACTTTAAATATTTTTTCAGTGTTAGGATCTTTAATAACAACAGCTCCATAATGATAGACTTTAGCCACTTTAAATGTTCCTAACCATCTAGATTTTAGTTTTCCTAGAAATAATCTCAATCTTGTAATATATAATAGAACGTCTTGTCCAGGTTCATTTTTTTCTTAATAATCTTCATATCATGCCATATTTTCATTTTCTCTATATAGATTTTCGCATTATCATATGCTTCATTTCTAATCTCCTCAAGTTTATTGAGTTGCAATAACCTTTTCTCACCAGCGTCCTTTTAATTAATATTAAATTCTTTAATAGCCCAAAATGCTTTATGTTTCAATTGTAATGCCCATAATGCAGTATCTAGTCTAGCAGACCAATCAAATTTATAAGGATTTACAGTTTTTTCTAAAATGCGTTTAATTTCACGATTTGATATTTCTTCTAGACCACTAGTCTAAGGTTGATAGGCAGTAGAGAATCTAGGCATTATAACATATTTATTGATTAATTTTTTTATTCTCTTATTCCTGAAATGAGATCATGCATCAGTAATGATTACTCCAGGCATTTCATATCTTATAAAAATATTTATAATTAAAAATTTAGAAACACTCTGAGCGTCACATCTAGGCACAACAATAGCTTCAATCCATTTAGACATATAATCAACAACAAGTAATATATATATAAATTTCCAAATGAAGGCATAAATAGTCCCATAAAGTCTAATAACCACACATCAACAATTAAATTCTCATGTGTAATTTAGAGCCATTTCATTTCTTCTAGAAATAATTCCTACTCGTTGACATTTATCACATGTTCTAATATATTCATTAACATCTCTAAAAATAGTAGGCCAATAAAATCCAGCTTGCAAAATTTTATATGCAGTTATATTTGTTCCAAAATTTCCTCCAAATTCAGAATCATGACATCTTTCAATTATCTGTTGAGTTTCTTCAAAAGGCACACATCTTCTAATAATTATATCCTTACATTGTTCATATTATAATGGGTCATCCTAAAAATAAACTTTCGAATCATAGATAAGTTTCTTTAATTGTGGATTCTTGATATATGGTGGTAGAATATAACTTACAAAATAGTTCACAATATAAACATACCATGGTACATTCATTTCATCAATACTATAAAAATGTTCATCGGGGAAATTTTCTAAAATTTCATTTGCAAAATTAGTTAATATTTTTATTTCTATTCTAGATAAATGATCAGCTATTTGATTATCATTTCCCTTTCTATTAAACATGGTAAAACCAAACTCTTGCAATAGAAGTATCCATCTAATTAATCTTGCTTTAACATCCTTCTTTTGCATTAAGTATTTAATAGCAGAATGATGTATATGCACTACACCTTTAGTTCCAATTAAATGAGGTCTAAATTTATCAAAGGCATAAACAATAGCTAATAACTCTCTTTCAGTAGTAGTATAATTAATTTGATCATTATTTAGAGTATTACTAGCATAATATATAACTTTTAAAACTTTATTATGCCTTTGTCTTAATATAGCCCCAATAGCATAATCGCTAGCATCGCACATTACTTCAAAAAGTTTCTCCCAGTCACGTGGTACTATTATAAGTGCAGTGATTAATTTTTTCTTTAATAACTTAAATGTTGTTATGCATTCCTAATTAAAATCAAATTTTGTATCTTTTTTTAAAAGTTGGCATAGAGGTTTAGTTATTTTTGAAAAAAAAATTTATGTAGCGTCTGTAAAAACCAGCACATCCTAGAAAACTTATCACCCCTTTAGCACTATTAGGAGGTGATAATTTTTCTATAACTTGGATTTTTGCAGGATCTACTTCTGTGCCTTTTTGAAAAATATGCCCAAGAACAATACCTCCAACAACAATAAATTGACATTTTTCCCAATTTAAAACTAGGTTGATTTTTTCACATACTTCCAGAACGTTTTCTCAATTATTAAGACATAACTCAAACAAACTCCCAAATACAGAAAAAACATTCATAAACACTTCCATTCCACGCTCTATAAAATTGCTAAAAATTGACATCATACATCTTTGAAATGATGCAGGTGCATTGGATAGTACAAAAGGCATTCTATGAAAGGAAATGTTCCATGTGGGCTTTTAAACATTGTTTTCTCTTGATCCTCTCGAGCAATTGGAATTTGGTGAAATCCGGTCTATCCATCTAAAAAACAATAATATTTCTTCCTAGCCAATCTATCCAACATTTGGTCTAGAAAGGGTAAAGGAAAGTAATCTTTTCTGATGGCCATATTTAGCTTTCTATAAATTTGCCAACAAAAACTTATCTTATTGTTATTAATTCATTTGTCTCATTTTCTTCAACAGTCACTCCTCCTTTCTTCGGGTGAGTTGGGCTTACACAAGCACTCTCTGAAATAGGATATATAACTCTAGCATCTAACCACTTTAAAATCTCTTTTTTAACAACTTCTTTCATTATTGAGTTTAATCTTCTCTAAGGATCCTCTTTAGGTTCATACTATTCATTTAATGAAATTCTGTGCATACAAATTGAAGGACTAACTCCATTAATTTCTGCTAAAGTCTATTCAAAAGCCTTTTTATACTTTTTGAACATCTCTATCAACTTTTGTTCCTGAATTTCAGTTAACTCAGAAGATATAATAAGAGGCAATGTAGATGACTCTCCTAAAAATACATATTTTAAATGGGTAGGTAATATCTTTGATTCAAGTTCAACTGGTTTAATACTTGAAGCAATAAGATTTTTACTATCATTTTCCAGCAAGTCCAATGCTTCAAATTTACCCCGAATATAATCCAAATCTTCTTCTTTTATTTCATCTTCAGTATCAAATATTTTTTCTTCTTTTAATTTATCTTTGAACTCATTCTTAAACTGCTCATTACTTGGATAATCAGCTACTTCCATCCTAAAACATTCATTATCTTGTTCTATTGCAGGATATTTCATAGCTTTTTCTATATTAAATTTAACTTCTTGATCATTAACCCTCGTTATTAATTCTTCTTTTTGCACATATATTAATGCTCTCCCTTCTACGAGAAATTGTCTCCCTAAAATAATAGGAATCTCTTTATCTTCCTCCATATCCAATACTATAAAGTTTACAGGGAAAATAAATTTATCTACTTTTACTAACACATCTTCTATAACTCCTTTTTGGATAAGTTATTGAGTGATCAGCTACTTGAGGAGTTACAGTAGTAGGGGAAATTTCTCCCAAATCTAAACATTTAAAAATTGATAAAGGCATCAGATTGATACTCACTCCTAAATCACATAAAGCTTTTTTGTAAAACTTTTCTCCAATTGCACAAGGTATAGTAAAACTACCAGGATCTCTTAAATTTTTAGGAAACCTTTTCTTAATAATAGCACTATACTCTTCACTGGGTGAAATGGTCTCATGATCAACAAACTTCCCTTTCTTTTTTAATACATCCTTCATAAATTTCACATAGCTTGGCTTTTGTTCCAAAGCATCAACAAAAGGAATATTTATCGTTAACTTTTTAAGGATTTCCAAAAATTTTGTAAATTATTTATCTTTATTCTTCTGCTTCAGTCTTTCAGGAGACAAAGGTATTGTTTTTTCTACAGGGACCTCTGTTTGTTTGTTTTCTTGTTGATCATTTTTCATTTCTTCCTTCTCTTCATCAAATTCAGTTTCTCTTTAGATCCTTGCTTCAACTTCTTTTCCACTTCATAATTGAATAGCTATAATTCGCTCTTTATTTTGATCTTTTGGATTAACTTTCACAGTACTTGGAAGAATTCCAGAAGGTCTATTACTAAGTGTAGTAGCAATATGTCTTAATTGATTTTCAATATTTCTAATATCAGCCCCTTGATTCTAAATTTGATTTCGCATATTCAACATTACTTCTTCCATCGTCAACTTCTTTTCCTTAACTTGTTGGTTAGGGTTGGAGTTAAACCTTGGACGATAATAAAGTCAAAATTAGGATTTTCTTGACTGTTCATATTTTTGGATGTATTCACCAAATTACTATATTATTCCAACTAAAATTAGGGTGATTTTTCCATCCAAGGTTAAAATAGTTAGAATAGGGATTGTTATTTTGATTATCTATAGTGTTTAAAGTGTCATAAGATGATTGAGTATCAATAATTAGTCCTAGTGAATTCTCCTCTAATACTGGGGGCATTTGAGAAACTTCACTAACATTTGTTCAATCCTTTTAGTAATAGTAGTAATTTGACATGCCAAAATAGAAATTGCATTAGAATCATAAATACTAGCTACTCTCTTAGGATTTACCCTTTAAGAGGCCCATTGAAAATTATTAGTAGCTATTTCTTCAATTAAAGAAAATGCTTCATCAAAAGGTTTTGACATTAATAAACCACCCGCAACGGCATCTATAATAGATCTAAGTGATCCTACTAATCCATTGTAAAATGTTTGAATTATTAACAATTCTTTTAAAATATGGTGTGGACACTTTCTAAGAAGATCTTTAAATCTTTCCCATACTTCATATATCGATTCCCCTTCAAACTGACAAAAAGATGTAATATCATTTCTAAGCTTAGCGGTTTTATAGAGTGGAAAATATTTAGCCAAGAATTTTTGTGATATTTCTCCCAAAGTTCTAATAGATCCAAGTGCTAACGAATTTAACCAAGCCTTGACTTTATCTCTTAATGAAAAGGAAAAAGTCTAAGCCTAACAACATCTGTAGACACTCTGTCATATTTAAATGTAGCACAAATTTCAAGAAAACTTCCAAGATGTAAGTTAGGATCTTCAGTAGATGATCCTCCAAACTGATTATTTTGTATTATCTGGATAATGACATGTTTAAGCTTAAATGAATTAGCAGCAACATCAGAATTTTGAATAGTCAAGTGAAATTCATCTACTGTCGGATTCACATAATCTTTTAAAGGTCTTTATTGATTTTTATTTATTGGATTATCTAAGTTATTCTCCATTTCTTGTAAATTTTTAATTTCTCTTTATTGTTTTCAATTTTTTCTAATAGTACGTTCTAATTTTGAATCATAAGGTAATAAACATTCAGGTCCAATATTTCTCATAAACAAATAAAGTAAGCAAAGTAAAAATAAAAAAACACTCTAATAAAATTATTTCTTTTTGGATTTTTTATTTTTTAATTTAATTTAATTTATTTATTTTTAATGGTATATATATTTTCTCTAAATTTCCTAATTTATCAAAACTATTTAATTTGATTGTTACCTTCCTCGACACCGATGCCAAAAACTTGATTCGATTTTTTTGTTGCGATAGATTGTGTAAAATTTAAATAAGTATAATCAGTTCATATCCAGATTCTATGCAAGTATACGTATCGTTATCAAGTAATAATGGGCTTTATATTTAAGCTCCAAATATTGATCCTACTGGGAAGGTTTAAATTGGAAATGATAAATTTGCTAGGAAATTCATAGAAACTCAATTGAAATCACTCTAACTAATTTTAATTGTTGAGATGTAATCAAAATTAAATTTCTATACTATTATAAAAAAAATGCAAATTTTAAATTAGTAAATACTAATTTATTAACTATGTTTATGTAACAAAGACTTTTATGTGAAAAAGCATCATTGAGACTACAATGATGCTATGGTAAAATGAGATGAGATAAATGTACATGATATGTATTGTGCCGAATAGGAGCAATTTTAGTTCTCTACCTCGATACAGTGCATAAAAAATCATTCTCTAATCTCAATATTTAGTCTCTAAATCCGTAGCTAGGCTAGGAGGATACTGGCTCCCACTTCCCTTCACCTAAAGGCTAGCTCTCACTTCAGTTTACAAACAATAAGACTGAATTGAAGATTTTAGTCTGTCACCCTCAAGGTTCTCCTATTCTACACCCAACAAAGAACATTTTCTTATTTACTTGTACTTAATTCCATGAATGATGTTCTCCTCCATGGAATCAAATGTGATCCTCACTCTACTATAGAATTCATACTTCATTTCCCGAATCATATGTTTCACAACACATTTTAATAATTCAATTGGTGAGACCAAAAAGTAAATTAAGTTTTGAATTGAAAAATCATCACAATTTAATTTACATTTTAATATTTGTACTTCCATATTATCTCTTCATTTCACCATATCTCAGAGTAGGGAGAAAGACAGAGGGAACTACTCAGACTTCATGAGAAATAAATAACAAAACACAAATTTCATATATAAAAAAAAGTTCATACAATACTGATAAATAAACAATACTTATCTGAAAACTATTTTTCAAAGCAAATCCTTTGAAGCCTTTCCTTAGAAATGCAGGAAGAAGATATCTCTCACTTTCCTGCTTCTCCAACACTCTATCAGAAAGTTTCACACTAAATGTCACCACAAAAAATTCTAAACTATAAAAGCAAAGTCAAAAATTGACTCCACTATGGTAGTGGAATGGAATGATGTGGTGCGAAAAATGAACGTAGAGGAGTAAAAAACATAGAGAAGCACTTTTTTCTGATGAAATTCGGCCTCAAATAAAGCCAAGGTCGGTTCTCTTTGAGGTGCCTCCAAAAACTCTTCAAAAAATTATCCAAATACATCAAACCTTCTAAAAATAGGGTCTGCACCGCCTTTGGTGCCCACGGTGCTGGTGTGACGCCGTCGGCGCTGAGTAAAAATCTCCAACCTTAAGTTGTTCTGCACCGTCGGCACTGACCATTTCTTGAAAAACATAATTTTGACTCCAAATTTCATCTTTTTTTGCTTTTTTTTTTGTTTAAGCCCTAAAAATCAACAACCTGCAAGAAAACATCAAAATACCTTCTATTAAAGTGCAATATCACCAAAAATAAGTACAAAATATGGATCTAAAAATGCATATATTTTTGGTGTATCACCGTCCATAAAAGAGAAGATTTCTTGTCTAGAAGTGATGTCCACCATCATATCTGGTATCGGTAAAGAGAATTCGTCTTTTGGATACATTTTATTCAAATCCTTGAAGTCAACACAAACATGGATTTATCCATTTTTCTTCTTAACTGGGATAATGTTAGCTAACCATGTGAGGTATTGCTCTTCTTTTACAAAGTTAGCGTCTATTAATCTTTTCACCTTGGCAATGACTTACTGCACTATTTCGAGTCGCATTCTTCTGGGAACTTGCTTCATTGGGGCCATATCTTTGTCTACGCTGAGCTTATGAACTGCAACATCTTCTGACAATCCTGACATTTCGTCATAATCCATGCAAAGCAATCTTTGAACTCCGTCAATAGTTTGACCAATTCTGAAGATTCTTCATCGCTGAGTAGAGAACTTATAATTGTAGGTCGTGGTTGTTCTCCAGTCTCGAGGTTAATTTCCTTCAATTCATTGACAATTAATTTAATTTCCTCCTCAAATTCTGGCGAAGCATCTTCTATTAGCTGACCAGTAAAGGCATCCTCTATATCGAGGCATTCCCCTTCTGATTCACTAGCAACAACCATAAAAAATTTTAAATCATCGACTAACCTGACTATACCAAATACGAGACCCCCTTTCGAGTTTGGAGTTTGACTTTTAACATTCCCTAATTTTTCAAAAAGTTGTAATTAATCTTTCGGTATTTGTTTTAGAAAATGCCCCTGTTAAATTAACTTTTGTACACAAGGTGAAAAATAACTAAAAGGCAAATCCATTAATTCATTAGGATCATCATCCAAGTTTGCATGATTTTCAAGAGCAGTAGAGGTAGTAGAATGATAAAACTTGATCGGCTTTGAACCAGCGCTACAGACTTCCTTGACCTCTAAAATATTGATCTTTTGAGGGAGAATCGGAGTAAGGGTCATGGTGTTCACATAGTGGTTTATCCAATCATACATTGCCTCATATTCACTTTTCTTTGTATCTTCTAAGCATATCTCGTATTGAAGTTTCTTTTGTTTTGTCATCAATATTTCATCTTCAAAACTGTCTTCATCACCAATGTTGACGGTTGGCATAGTCTGTTCAACAATTAAGTTGGTTTCTCTTCGTCCACGTCCCTAGCATCAAACTTAAGTGCGTAAACTAAAAGAACTTCCACCAACTTATTGTAAAAAAGTGGTGGAAGATCATTGAAGCGTAGTTAAATGTCCTCTGCTTTGTGATTTTTCTGAATTTTTATTTTTATTTGTGATAATTTCGCGAGAGAAGACAATTTTCTTTAGAGGCGCGTAGTAGGCAGCATCTTCATGAATACAGATTTCATACACTAAAATTGATTGTAAATCTCCCTTGATGTAATGTTCTTGTCCATCTTTGTAATACTTGATGCACTGGTGCAGAGACGATGGAACCATGTTGTGTTCGTGAATCTACGGTCAATAGAGTAGATTATTTAAAGAGGTCTCGGCATAGATGATATGAAACTTAGCAGTTGTTACTAGTTTTCCAACCTTTATAAGCAATGTAATGAATCTAAGGGCTCTCTCTCCCTTTTGGTTGAATCCTCTTAGAAGCATTTTATCGTCCATAAGTTCCTAAGCGTCAATATCCAAATAGGTCAATGTCCGTAGACTCATCAAGTTGAGTGATGCTTTAGGATCTACTAAAACTCTGGATATCACTAATCTACCAATGCTAATGGAGATGTAGAGTGGACAATTGTGGTCGGCGATACCAAGCAGCAAATCTTCATCTGTGAAGGTAACCCCAAACTATTTCTTCAACGAGCAAATGTCATCCGAGGATGTGCTGGCCAACTGGGCTAAACAAATCTCTAAGTCAAGCAAGGTTGTAACCAGAGACACTTTCATCTCCTTTGATAGGATCAGAGCATCGTAGATGCTTAATCTAGTCGGAAACTTCCTAAGATGAGCTAGCACGTTGTATACCACTTTGTATGATCCTCTAATTTTCTCTTTGTTAAGTGTTTCTTCCACTGCTAGAGGTGGAAGTAGTTCTTTTTAAGTATATATTTATTTTCCTCTTGGGGGTAATACTCTCCCACTCCTTAAGTTCTGTTTTGTAATTTCTTCTTCTTGAGATATCATTACCGAACACTCCAGTGTTTCTTGTTTGTCAGAAAGATCTAAGTTGATGGAGAATGGAGCACCATGGTGCTCCAGAATTGGTTCCTCACTCCCAGTGTTGTCGTAAGCGGTATCATCGATGTCTTCTTGAGTTTTGTTAGTTAGTTCATCAGACTCAAGTACAATATGAGGATCATTTTGAAAATTGAGATCAAGGCTAGACTGGTCAAAATCAGTTATGTTATCACCAAAAACAGTTAAAATATAGCCGAAATCAAAATAATTATATTCATAAGACCCCGGAGGAGCAAAAAGATAATCATACAAAGTCAAGTGTTTGAGGATTTTGTTCCCCAAATCTGAAACAACTCATCTAGCGGAGGCAGCCCATATCCTACCCCTCGTGCTATCAGTCTTCATAGTGGTGTTCTTCTTCTTCTTTTTCTTTGACGATGATAGATATCTTGGTGAAATCTTCATCTCGGGTTTGGCAGGCTGAAGATTCTGAACGGAGGCTTGTTTTCAAGCATTCAAGATTTGGTTCAATATTTTCCTGGATGATTTTCTACAAAGTGTATTCCATTCATCTTCTCCACTATATGTGGGAGATTGTTTTGATGCATCTTGAATTTGGTTTAGGACCCTTTTGAACTTGTGTCAAGTCATACTCCATCTATTTTCTCCAGCATATGGATCAATCAGAGAGATTGGCTCAGCCGAAATCATATTTATGGAACATTTTTCAGGTTCTTTTAAATTTACTTTCATGATAGTTATATTCCCTTCTTTAAGGTTCTTCTTGAGCCAATCCTTAAAGATGAAACATTCTTCTATAGTGTGCCCAGGCAACCTGTGGTATGGGAAATAATTTGGTTCATCCTTCTTATCGACCTCTTCGGGTGTCTTTGGATCTGTTAGTATGAATTCATGCTTCTTCATCAAACTTCTGAACATTTTGGATACAGCTTCATCTTTGAAAGAGTACACCATTTTTTGTGTTTCTACCAAAGATATTCTTTTATTCTCTGTTCGGGATGATCCTCCTTAAGGCGGTAGCTGGTTAGACTGACTATTCTGTTTCTGAGCATGCTGTGAAGATTGACAAGGATTTTCTGGATATATCTTCATTGGTTGTTTTCCTTTATCAACAGTCGTTACTGTTTCTGACTTCTTTTCAAATAATCTTGTTGCCTTGTATTTCTCATGAGAATCCATATGTTTGATTTCTTCTTGAAGAATGTTGGCTTTGCTAAGTAGCTTCTCGAAAGATTTGATGGGGAGTCCCTTAAATTCCTTCTCTGGCATGGCGCTCGAGGGAGAATCCTTCTTTGGTTGCTCATCCCTGTTTGCTGAGGCAACTTCTCTTCTTTCATCTGTATTATGTATAATTTTAAGTTGGTTGGCCTTTGTAGATGCTAGCTGTGGGGGTTGAGCTTGCCCTTAAATTGTGACCATGGCGGTCATGGCTGCGGCCATCTCTTCTATACTATTCTCCAATTGGCTTACCTGCTTATCCCTTAGAATGATAGTCCTCTGCAACTCTTCTATGAAGTTCTCTTTGACAAGAGGTTGAGCCTCGCGCATAGATGTAGTGGATCTAGTTTTAATGACATGGACATCCATGAAACCTTCTTCGAGGTAATAATTATAGTCAAAGTCTTCATCATCATCAATGGAGACTCTATGTTCCCGAGCCAACTCAAAAATCTTGACTTTGAGCTTTTCAACTTTTCTGTCAATTATTAATTCTTGAATTACCTTAAGATCTTGAGGACCTGCTGGACCTCCTCCTCTTGTTCTTCCTTCTCACTGGCAATTGCTACGACAATGTCAGATACTTTGGACCCTTGCTTCATTCCATGCTCTTGCCCTGTGGGCTCACCGGATCGTATCGATACAATGACCTTGGGTACCCACACCTTCTTCTTTGATGGTGATGTCTTGAGACAAAGTGTCTCAGCAGAAACATCGGTATGTCAAAGAGAAGTATACTCCCCATGGTTTAGACCAACTACAATACTAGGTAATTTCTTCATCTTTTCCTTTAAAACTGTAGGAACAACCTTGTAATGTGTGATAGGTAGAATTCTTGGACCTAGTCATGACTTTACTGGTTGACAACCTACGGGCTTAGTAACTGTAGAATCGATGGTAACTACGACGGTATCAACTCTGTTCCATAAGCGGAACCCGACACGAATACAAGGAGTCATAGCTTCAGTTAATTTCTAAGATCGTTTGGCAGATTTGACTTCCTTTAAAATTTATTTCTTTATGTGAGGGAATACTACATGTCTCACTCATTTAAGTAGTTCACTAACTGAACAACCTTATTTGACAGCTAGCCTGTTGAAAACTGAACTTACTCGGGTGATAAGAGTGGACTTTTTTCTCTCCTCAACATGTCCATGAAGTGATGTTAAAGTAGCGACAATTTTCTGGATACTCTCGTACCCATTGGTACCCATTAAAGGATGGAATCTACTTTCTTGCATGAGTGGATTGTTTTCCAGCAATTAGGTATCTCCTTAGGAGCCTAGGCTTTATTATCCCTCCTAACCCTCCTAATACGGTTTCTCCTTTGGGTTTAAGTTAGCGGTGTAGTCTTTTAACTTGATCCAATTTTAAATACAGATGGTGATATAGCCAATCCCTCAGTTGGATCTTTAGTGATCATAACTTCTTTTCCCTTAGCAGCAGCGGGAACAGCAGGCTTGGTGGGTGACGTAGTGGCAGTAGTCTTGAACCTCTTACAAGGAGGAAAGACCTGAAGCCAGTACAAGTTAAATTCGGCAGATGGCTCTTGAGCTTCTTAAGTGGTGACCTTTATTATGACAAATGGGGCTTTCCCGAGAATGAGCTCCAAATCTTCAAATCTTGCTCCAAACTTGATAATGGGAGCGACCTTACGGGCATCGCAACTCATCGACAAGTTGTAGGAAAAAGAGAGCGTTGGGCACACCATTCCAACAGCTTTAAAAGAGTAAGTTATAGGGTTAGCTATTTGGCCAAAACCTTGTAATCTCAGCGCAAGCACTAAAATTTAGTTGAGGTCGATCTACAGACTGGGTAAGTTTTTTTATTATTTAGTTTATGGGGGTTTTAAAATTTTTGTAAAAGTAGTTTAAAAACAGAAAATTTTGATTAATTATGAGAAAATTTTAAAATCACGTGTAGCACGATGCAATTTGATTTGATTTGCAAAATAGGAAATCAAAGGTGAAAAGGAGATGTGAAGTGTTTATGACCCAGTGTGAGACCAACCTAACAATGCACAATGCCCAGGTGGAACTACTCGATGAACACACCTATTGGGGTATGATCCCACATGAAGATTAATAAGTCTTTAATGGCCTATTAAACCTTTCTGTTCAAAGGTGATTGAACAGACAATCCTGAAGTCCAAAAGAGTTGACCATACATTCCCAAGATATAAATGGGTACAGCATGCCAATGGATGAAAGGTAATTTAGTTCATGAGGGACATGAACACATTACCGATGTATGAATATAATATTTCTTGATTTAAATGGAGAGAAAAACTATTCCTCAGCGAAGTCACCAGAAGCAGTTGGCAATATTTTAGGTCGTGGAGTTGCTCTTTCGAAGTTGTCGACTGCCAGGATTGAAATCCTGTCACCTGCTTCGGAAGGACGTTTAATTTACAAATGTATATAAGTTTAGAAAAATATAAAATCAAATTGATCCCGTATTTTTCATAATTTAAATGAAAAAGCACTATACCTGAAACCTTGTATCTATCTCGAAAGATAAACACAAGACTTGAGAATGTAGCTTGATCAAATAAACTAAGAAACATATGACGTCCGTTTGGTCAGCAAAAAATATTTTATTTGCAGACAAGTTCCCCTATTTAATACAAAGAACTAAATAGGGTTTATATTAAGATGGTTTCGAATAAGCTTCCTATAGGGGCAAGCCCCTATAGTTAATTACATCTTAGATAACCAAAGCCACCTAAGAAAACTCTCGATAAAAATCAGGAAATATTATCTTCAAGGAGTTCAAAAGGATAAGAATT
>NEWO01000786.1:50701-70516 GCA_003013225.1 Phalaenopsis aphrodite | reverse complement strand
CCTCTACATAGTGGTCTTAGCTAAACCATAACCCTAGGGCTAGTAGGTTTTGGGGACCATCTACATGAGTATCCCAAAAGGTCAAGGGATCTAGACTAGAAATTTGAGTTCAGGGTTGTGAGTGATTGTGAGTGTAGATGAGTGTAGATGAGTGTCTTAGCTCTAGACCAATACCCAAGTTCAACCCTAAGGTTCAGCAATCCTAAGGGTGACTCATCTTGAGTTTCCCCACAGTGACCCCACCTACTAAGTATTTATAGGTTGAGAGCAATATGTGGAACTCCAAGTTGAGTAAGGAAGAGGGTAGAATTTCTATTGGTGAGGGTTCCAAGTCTAGTTTTCTAGGAATAGTCAATAGGAAAAGTCCTACGGCTAGACCCTAGGCTATTAAAGAGGAGAAACTAATCCTCAACCAAAATTGAGGTCAACAAATGGACCCCCAATAGGTGGGGTGTGCTGGGCAAGCACACCGCGCGTATTGGCGTTGACCGACTAGATCAACCAAAACCCTTACAGACTTCTATGTCAGCAGACCCAAAAGTATGTGTAGAGTTGTGTGTGTAATTGGTTTCTGCTGGAGAATTAGCAGATTGTGTGCTTAATCAAGTCGAGAAGTAGGGACTCTCTTTGGGGATTGGAGAGTGGAGTTTGAGGTATGAAATTTCAGAGATTTTTAAAGGATGGGAGTCAAAATGTAAGTGTTGACCCCAAGGTAGGAATTAAACTTCAGATATCAATTCAAAAAGAGGGAGGGAAAGAGAGAGAATATGTGGTGACAATAGCAGTGTCAATTCTGCTTCCCAAGTGGAACCAAATGGGAATATGAGCAGGCAAATCTTCAGTTAACCTTTGAGGTTATTTGACAAAATTGAAGTCTTTTAAAATTTCTTTCTTCGTACGAGTGGAAATTGCACGTCCAACTCATTTAAGTATTTCACTCACAGAACAGTCTGCTTTGGTGGCTAGCCTTTGAAAAACTGAACTAACTCGAGTGATAGGAGTATGTTTCATTCTCTCCACACCTTGTCCATAAGGTGATGGTAATGCAGCGGAAACTTTCTAAATACTCTCGTATCCATCAGTTTCCATTAAATGATGGAATCTACTTCCCTACAGAAGTGGATATGTTTCTGGTAATTCTAACTCCTCTTGGTGAGGCTCCTCATCAGTAAGTACTTCCTGAGGAGCCTGCGCTTTAGTGGCCCTCCGAACTCTCCTGCTACAATTTTTCCTTCGAGTTTGGGTTAGCGGTGTACCCTTTGAACTTGATCCCATTTCAAATACTAATGGCGGGACAGCTAATCCCATAGTAGGATCTTCAATGATTATTACTTCTTTCCCCTTAGTAGCAGAGGCGATAATAGGCTTGGTGGGTGCCATGATGATAGTAGTCTTGGCTTTTTTGTAGGAAGGGAAATCCTAAACACAGTTTAGGTTGAACTCAACAGACGGCTCCTGAACTTTTGGAGCAGTGACTTTCATTACGATAAATGAAGCCTTCCCGAGGATAACCTTGAGGTCTTCTAATCTGGCTCCGAACTTGATGGTGGGAGAAATGTTGCGGGCTTCATGGCTTATCGACAAGTTGAATAAAAGGTCAGCATTAGGTAGGCCTTGCAGAAGCTTTAAAACAGAAAGCTCTGGGGTTAGTTATATGGCCAAAACCTTGTAATCTTTAGTGCAAGCACTGAAAATTAATAGAGGTTGATCTGTAGATTAAGTAAATTTTAGTTTGCAGGGATTTTAAAATATTTAGTAAACGATAATTTAAAATTAGAAAAAATTAATTAATTTTGAAGTGTGCACAACACAACACAATTTGATTTAATTTTTAAAATAACAAATCAGATTTGGAAGGGAGATGTGAAGTGTTTAGGACCCAGTGTGGGACCCATTTAACAACTCACAATATCCAGGTGGAAGTAGTCCACCGACACACCTCTTGGGGTCTGACCCCATATGAAGATTTAAAGAGTCCTTAATGGCCTTCTGAATCCCTCCGTCCAAAGGTGATTGAACAGACAATCCTGACGTGAAAAGAGTTGGTCTTACTTTCCCAAGACAGAAATGGGTAAAACATGTCAATGGAAGAAGGGTAATTTGGTCCAAGAGGGACATGGACATATTACTGATCTATGAAGATAGTACTTTCTTGATTTAAATGGAAAGATAAACTTGTCCCCAACGAAGTCATCAAGAGCTGTCGGCACTATTTTGGTTGGGGGAGTCTCTCGTAGAAGCCGTCGGTCATCGGAATCGAAACCCTGTCGCCCGCTTTGAAAGGAAATTTAAGTTTAGAAAAATATGAATTCAAACTGATCTCTTATTTTTCATAGTTTAAATGAAAGAGCATTGTACCTCAAATCTTGTATCTATCCCGATAGATAACACAAGACTTGAGGATGAGGCTCAATCAAATAAACTAAGAAATATATGATGTCTGTTCGGTCTGTGAAATTATTTTATTTGTCGATAATTTCCCATATTTAATATGAGGAATTAAATAGGGTTTATATTATGCTGGGTTCGGACAAGCTTCCTTTAAGGGCAATCCCTTATAGTTAACTACATCTTAAATGATCGAAGTCACCTAAGAAAACTATCGATAAAAATCAAGAAATACTAACTTCAAGGAGTTCAAAAGGCTAGGACTTATCAATGATATCGGACAAAGAGGTGTGAAATGGGATTGGCTCAAATTTGGAGTATTATTGCTTTTGGAATCCAAATGAAGAGGAACTAGGGGATGTCATGGATCCGGAGGAGAGCCTTGGTGATTTCCGAGTCTATTTTATGGTTTGACTTCAGTTTTGTGGAGAAATACTTAGGTGTTCCATCCTGCCAATTTTATTTAATTCGGGCTTACATTCATGTGAAACGATCACCAAATAGCTTGAAAGATGTGAGGGTTTAGGTCGTGACGAATGACAACCTCAGAATCTTATGACGAGTTAGGGCTTATACTGTACAACATGGTTGTACAGAGGCCTAAAGATGAGGTGAGGATTTATGTTGCATACACAAATAACCTCAAAATCCTATGGCTTGGTTGCTTAATTCTAAGGAAGGAAATTGGTTTAGCTAATGTACACGTGTTTTGCTGTTGAAGATGGTCACGCTGCCCACAATGCTAGCTCCCATCTCCTTGCCATGACGAGTTTAAGTTTTCTATGGTGTAGAATTATGATGTCAAATCAGGTGACTCTATAATTGTGGTTCTTTAAATTTTATGGGGATGTTAAAGTTGATTAGAGTGACACTGGTTAGGATCTTATGGTTCCCTCATTCTGGCACCACTATTTTCTATTGGATTCACTTAGTCCAAATGAATTTACTAAACACAACTTAATGATTTCCATAATTTCATTTAGATCATGGGAAGCCTCGTTAGCAACCGTATGTTACCTCCTCTAAGGGATTCTCGATCATCCGATAGAGACGTCTTAATTTAGTTCTAATTTTAGTTTTTTTTATGTTTGTGATTAAATTTTGAGTTGTTTTATATTTTAAATGTTGTGGCGGCGAATTTTATCTTGGTTGAATTTAATTTTGGTTTTGGTTTTGGTTTTGTGGCTATCTTAATAGTTTTAGTTCTCATGCAGGGCGACATCATTGTTTAGCATGCAGATTTGTATTAACATCAAAAGTACAGTATGAAAGTATAAGAAAGACATCGTTGTAAACTGTAAAAGTATATCTAGTGAGTCTTCTCGTTCCACCACCTAAAACTCAAAATGCATGTCAGGGCATTTTAAATGAAGCAGGAAAGTAAAGTTTTGGCTACCTACCTAACCCTAGGTCATATCTTGGTGGGTCCTTATTAGTTTGATTAAAAATGATTTTTGTTAAGCAAAACATATTAAGTTTAGTAGACCTCTGAGGTATCCAACAGGTCTGAAAGAAGAAGCAGGTCCATGCTTCCCTCTCACCGCCTGGTGAAAAGCCTCAAGCTCGTTTTAACTTATTCTGTTGCTTAATAAATCCATCCTAAAAATACTTTTAATGCTCAAATAACATTGATCTTTAAATTACCCCTAAGAGTAGGGTAATTATCATTTATGATTTAATTTGTAAATTATGTGGGTGAAAACCCTTAAAGAGGAAAGTTAGCGCTATCAAATACATTCAACCAACTTTTTAATTTGGGCTTGTAGTGTTCCAAAGGTGCTTAGTTTTATATATGTTCACTTTTCTAATCCTCATTTAGTCATATTTCATTTAGCCTAGGTCACTACTAAGCCCTTAAGGTTTTAGTGGATGTTATAGTTAAATTTGAAAGAGATTAACATTTTAAGTGATGATGAATCATTTGTAAAATTTTTGGAAATCATTTGAATCTCAAATAGGGGTATTAAATTAGTGAGTTATAAACTTCCAAAGTCATACCCCTAAGTCTAAGGTTATTTCATTTAATGAACTTCCAAATTTTAATAATTTTCAGAAATAACCATTTTATCTTTTAAAAGTGAGATTGGTTTCTACCAATAAACTCTCTTATGTTTCAATCATCCAAATAAGTTAGTTAAAATCAGAGGTTACCCTTTTCCCTCTTTGAATTAAGCCTAAATGTTTAATTAAGGCTAAACTTCCAAAGCTACACATTTGTCCCTAAGGCTCTATCACTTCATAATTTATCAAATTTATTCCAAATGACTTTAGAATTTTGATCCCGACTCACTTATGAGTCAATCAAGACATCAGAGGAGAAAAATGTGATTTTTCAAAATTTAATTTAATTTACATAATTATTTTTATGCAAAAATAGGATGTTTCAAAGAAAATTCCATAACTTGACCAAGATAAAGCCTAATCCCTTGAAATTTTTACTGGAGGTAGACTTTGATTAGAGAACCATTTGGAAAAAGATTATATGATTTATTGAGTTTTTTGTGAATTACTAGAATTATTTTAAATCTGAAGCATTTATTAATTATAAAATATTTTAAGTGTCAAAAATTAAGTTTTATATTTTTTGAAAAATCTCCCTAAGTTTAAAGAACATAGAGAAGCAAATTTTACATTTTTCTGGCTTTTCTTTGATTTATTGAAATTATTTTGGCGAAAATCCATTTTTATCCTTTAAAAATTATTTTAAGCTTTAAAATTTAATATCTTCACTTAGAAAATAAAGAAAAATATTACAATTGTTCATAAGTTCTTTAGAAACAATTTAGAAATTTCCATCAATATTATTATTTTTGTGATTTTTATAATTTTTAATTATCTAAAATAATTAAGAATATGCTAAAAATGAAGTTTTTATTTTAAACTCAATTTTATTTTTAGAAAAATCTTCTGATCATAGAGAACTCCAAAAACCAATTTTCATAATTTTTTTAGTTATATTTTTTTATTAAAAATCATTTTGGTGTCAAAAATGTCATTTAACTTAGAAAATGAATTTGAGTTACTAAATGAGCTCCAAATGTTTTAAAATTTTTATGGGGAGTTATCTGAACATTGAATCTTAGTGGATATTAAAAATCAAGTCATTTAGATGTTTGTATTTCCAAAAATTATTTATCTTTGTTTTTTTAGGGTTTGTAAAGATTATGATCGTTTTGAATGACTTGGCCCATGAAAGATTTTTCAAATAGTTCTCTGGTCATGGAAGACCTACCAAAATTTTCTTGGAATTTTTTAAGCAACATGCTAATTATTATGATTAATTTATGCAAATAATAAAATAAACTTGAAAAATATGGATCTCTATCTAGAGATCTTCTATAATTTTGGAAAAATCAGGGAATGTTCCCTAAGACAGAGGCTACAACATGCTAAAATTTCAAGTCATAGTGAAATGTCTACATGCATGGAGAATCAAAAGACTCAAAATAGTATTTAATTAATTAAAAATAAAACGTGCATCTAAATGACTACGGTATTTTTATTTTACCTTTATGATTTTTCTTCATCAAGATATGAATATTTGAAGTTAGGGAGCATTTTCTGAATTATTTAAATTCCTATTTATCTATTTAAACGTGTGACACCACCTCATCTTAGGCAGCTCTGAAGCTCCACGCGGCACGCTCCTATTGGACGTCGCCATCCACCTCAGAGGTGACTAGGCCTGAGGTTTGTGTAAGGAAGTGTTATCTGGCTTGATCTCATTCTTTGATGAGATAAATGCTCAATCAGATGGCTCTTTGTCATCGTCCCCAACGGCCTAGCCCGAGAACTGTCCATCTTGAAGGCTTGATATCTCTCTCATTTCTTAACCAAATTGAGTGAATTTTTTTTTAAATACTCATCTAGACTAGATGAACATATCTATATGGTTAAGATGCCATGAAATTAAGCGTAAGAAAAAGGAGAATTGAAATAAGCTCAGGAAGAGGAGGACACCAATACATTTTCCCTGAGAAGGGAAGCTTTAATGAGAGGTGGTTGGCACATTCGTTGGGAGACTAGGATTGAGCCTCCTACTGTTGGTGTAAGGTCTAGGTATGAATTCAACCAAGCTCTATTTTAGGTGTTGGTCTACAGCTGGGAATTTGATGGGGCTTCTCCTTCTTTCATTGTGGTGAAGGTGTGTGTAAGCTTAATTTGATTTTGGTAGACAGTGGAGGTGTATTGAGCTCTGTCCTTATTTTAGGCAGAAGTTTGAGCTCAAAATTGAGCTTCCATAATGGGAATTAGTGGGGGAAACTGGTTGGCTTGAGCTGAGGAGGTCTCAAAGAGTCTCTGTGAGCAATTTGGAGGGCTCTCTCTGAGAGAATTTCAACTCTCCTCCATGGCTGTGGAGGTGATCTTTTATAAATCTTGGTTTAACCGTGGCTGTCATGGCCAATTAGGGGGTGAAAAGTGATGCTTAGGTGGAGGGAAGAGAGGCTCTATCATTTGATGTGGATGAGGTGGTCTTTAGGTTAGAAATGGGTTTGATTTGGAGTAGGTGGCTCACAGCTTTGGTGTTTTCCAGCCACTAGACCGGCCGATCAGGCCTGGGGAGGTGGCTAGGTGGTTAGGTGAGCCAAAGGAATATGTCACAACAATTAAATGAGTTGAGGTTTAGTTAGGCAAAAATATCCAAGTCTTAAGCAAAAATGGAATCAAAATACCTTGATTTTGGGTACCTTTGGTCCATGGCTTATCTTAAGTGGTTTTATGAGGTTTAGCTTGGTCACTAGGGTCCAGCTAATGGTTGTGGAGTCATTAATTTGGTGACTTTGGGGTAGTTAGGCTATTTTTAGTGCATGGGTCCAATGTGGATTCCAATGACAAAAACTTGGGTTTGGGCAAGGTTATCCATGTCAATTGATGCAACTGATTGATGCATTTGATGAAAATGATTGTAATGAACAATTTTGGTGAAGGATTAAAAGGATTTTGAGTTCAATTGGGGGGTCAATTTTGAGGATTTTGGAGAGTTAGTCAATTTCGACATGATGGGCTAGACTTGGGTCTAGATTGGGCTAGCCTTGTGCTAAGTCCAAATTGATTGTTGAGAATGGTCAATATGAATGCCATGAAAAGTTTTCAACACAAATTGGGTGCCAATTTTTGGGCTAAAGCATTCAATTTGGTGAAATTTGGAGGCATAGCCAATTTGGGGCAAAATTTGGGGCTTTTGACCTAGGTTGAAATTAAATAAAATTTAGGCTTTACCAAGGCCAATTAATGGTCAAATTTGATGTTTAAAAATGTTTTGAAGAGTTTAGAGTCCAAATTGAGACAAATGGAGTAGGCCCTAGGGTTCAATTTGGTGGAACCAAGTCATAGGGCCAAACTTGAGGTTTTGATTTAGATCATATTTGGGCTCATATCATGGGCCAATTGAGCTTGGATTTGGTTTATATTGGTCACATGAAAGGTGAATTTGAGCTTATGATTGAAATTGGGGGAAACTGGGGCCAATTTGATGGACAGTTGAGGTGGATTTAGGGAGATGGGGCGTTTAAAGGCAATCTTAGAGGTTTTGGTGAAAATGGTTAAAATGGCCAAATTGGGTCATATGGTAGTTGGGGAAATGTGAAATTTGGAATATTTAAAATATTTTGGGAATTTTAGGGATTTTTTGGAATTTTTGGAATTTTGGGCTAAGGAGGGATATTTTGGTAATTTGGCAATTTTTGGTGATTTTGGGTAAGTTGGATGTTTTCAAAAGGTTTGAAATGATTTTTGAACAAATTTGGGCACTTTGGGTAAATTTGGGAATTTTGGCCAAATTTAGAGTTTCAAGGGTACTTAGGTAATTTGGGGGAGTTCAGGGGCAAAAGGCTAAGTTGCGCATTTTGGTAGAGTTGGGGTGCCAACCACCCTAAATAAGACATGGCCCAATGGAAACCTCATTTTGGTCCTTTATGTAGTGGTCTTAGCTAAAACCCTAGCTTAGGGCCAGTGGGTTTAGGGGACCATCTACACGAGTATTCTCAAGGATGAATTGAACAAGATTAAAGAATTTCGGGTTTGTATTTTTGAGTGGTTGTGAGTTCGGTGATTGCTGGAGAGTGCCTTAGCTCTAGAACAACACCCAAAGCCAACCCTAAGGTCCAACAGTTCTATAAGAACTCTTCTTGAGCTCCCCCATAGTGACCCTAAATACTAAGTTCTAGAGGTTAGGACCAATATGTAGAACTTCAAGTTTAGTAAAGAGGAGTTTAGAATTTCTAATGGCGAGGGTTCCTTTTCAAGTTTTTTAGGAATATTCAATAAGAAGTCCTATGGCTAGACCATAGGCTAATAAAGAGGAAAACTAGACCTAAACCAAAAATGAGGTCAACATGATCCATTGAGCAACTCAAAATACCAGTCAAATGCTATCCATGAAAAACTGCTGATGAAATGGTGGAATAACAAAGCTTCATTGCCTCCAGCATTACAAAAACTAGCTCTGAAGTGGGCTATATGTTGATGGGAATTTTTGGTTCTATCAATCGTCTTGAAGTTTGGTGACCAAAAGCCCTCAGGTAAGGCTCAACATAAAAGCCTCTAGCTAAAGTCTACCCTTTGAAATTGATGCACCACTCTTAAACTGGGCTAAAGCCTCCCTCACTTGTTGTTCAAACATCTTATTAATGTCTTTCTCTAATAACAAACTTTGGACTAAAACCTTTATCTGCAATTGATCTTTACTGACAAAAATTACCTCCCATATATCATCTGTAATATGTGCAACTTTGGGCTGACTGATCTCTGGTGAAGCTAATTGGTGTTACTGGGAATGCTCGTGCACTTTAGTCATGGCACTCATGGTGGAGGCCATCTATTCCATCTTTTTCTCCATTTGTATGATATGTTCATCTCTTAATTGAATGGCTCTATGCAGGTCAATTGCTACATTCTCCTCAGAGGAGAGTGAAGCATTGCGTGTAGATTTAGCGGCCCTAGTTTCAACGAAATTACTTTCCATGAACTCTTCCTTGAGATAATCTGTGAAATCTTCATCTTCATCATCATCAACACCTATTCCTCACTCTTTAGCTAAATTTATAATCTTGGTTCTGAGCTTCTCAACCTTTTGTTTTTTTACTTTCTTTTGAATCTTGAGTCTTGTACATCTCTTTTGAACATCATATTATGGTATGACAAACTATGTAACAGCGGTGGTAACAAGCTCTGGCCTCTCAGACCTATGCTTCATTTAACAAATCTGCCCTACGGGCTAATATGAATGTAATGGTGCAGCACCCTTGGGTATCTATACTCTCTTCATCGACGTCGATGCTTTGAGATGGAGTGTCTTGGAGGAGGCATCGGTATGTCGAAGAGAAGTATGCTCCCCGAGGGGGCAGACCAAGTACACCAGTAACAGGTCTCTTCCCTTTATCCTTCTTCAGGAAGTTTTTTACAAAAGTTGGCGGGTAGTATCCTCAAACCTAAATGTGACTTAACCGGTTGACATCCTACGGACTTTGGGGTAATAATGTTAGAATTTGTGACGGTGGTAATGTTATGAACATGGCTTCCAATCCGGAGTCTGACTGGAACATGGGTTGGAGGCACTTCAACTCCTTTCTAGAATTGGCAAACAAATATAATATCCTTAAAGATTTCTTTCTTCATTTGGGGTGAAACTGCGCATCCCACTCACTTGAGTAACTCAGTGACATTACACCCCTCCTTCGCAGCTAGACTTTCAAACACTGTACAAACTTTGGGGATAGAAGAGGGCCACTCCCTATCCTTACCATGATCATTTGGTGATGGCAGAGCAGCGACAATCTTATAAATGATCTGATCCCCATGCAATTGAAGTTGATCAACAGATGAAACTTGCTTTCTCTTAAGAGAGGAGCAACCTCATGCAATCCAAGTTCCTCTTGGTTGGGAATCTTATCAATAAGGGATATCTCTGTAGCCTCGGCTCTAGCAACCCTCTGAATTATCCAGTTTCAATTTCTTCTTTGTGACTTGGTCGCCGGCTTAACCTCTAACCTGGAGCTGATCTCAAATACAGACAAGAGTGTAGTGAATGCATCAATTGAATCTTCTTAAATCAAAACTTCTTTTCCTTTAGTATACGGTATGGTAGGCACAAAAAAAGTGAATCTGACAGCAGTAAGTGTAACAACTCTCTAGTTGTTGGTTGCGTGGATGACCGAGTTAACAAATGTCAAGGCGGTAGAGATCTTAACTTTCATGAAGAATGGAAGTCACAGGGTCAGTTCAAATCAAACTCAGTTGATGGCTCTTGAACTCCCGGAGTAGCAACCTTCATGACGGTGAATGGTGCCTTGCCAAGTACGACCTCAAATTCATCAAACCTAGCTCCAAACTTGATTACTGGTGCAATATTGCAAGTGTCACGGCTGATAGGTAAGTTATAAGAGAAAGTAAGAGTGGTGAACACCATCATAGAATCTTCAAAGGAAAAGGATCTGAGGGGTAGTATCAACCATTGCTTTGTAATTTTAGTGCGAACACTGAAAATTAACAATGGTTGTTCTGTGGACAGAGCACATCCTTTCTTATTTTCATTTTCAATTTTACTATTTATTTTTTATTATAGTGTTAAAGAGTTATGATTGAAAAATTAAATGAGGGCAAAGAGACATAACAATTTGGTTTGATTCACAAAATAGCAAACCAAACACGAAAGATATGATTAAACAGTGAAGTTTAGGACCTATTGCAAGACCAACTTCACAATGCACATCGCTTAGGTGGAACTAGTCCACCAACACACCTATTGGGGGTCCAACCCTACAAAAAAAGATAAAATAATAAAGGACTCATGAACCTCTCAATTTAACGATTTTTAATAGTGACGGTAGCCCTTCTTTCTCTCGACTACTGACCATGTCCATCAGGGGACCCTCATAGTCCACGTTGACCTGACCGAAGTCCAAGCCAAAGTTTTTTAAACCACCCTGAGATGCCCTTCCCTCGTTAAGTGCAAGATTTCAATCATCCATGAAAGCAAAAATCAGCTTCTGCCCTGATATTTTTTCTGCTGACGAATAGAAAAAACATCAGTGCACTAAAATTTAGTAAGAACAAGAAGAAAACAAAACATTTTATTAGGAAGAATTTTCTTTTACAGGAGTGTGAAAATTATTTTATTATTTTATTTAATTTAATTTAGTAGAATATCAAAATTAAAAGCAGAAAAGAGAAAATCAAAGTATGCAACTTCAAAAGTTTTCAACTTGTTGAGGTTAATTTTATTGCAAAATTTTGGACTAAGCCACAGACTCTTGGCCAAATAAATAACCTCAGAACTATCAAAATCTCAAAATCTCATTTTGAGCAGTGTCAAGTTGTATAGTATGTCTTCATATATTATCCATTGATGGACAACATAGGTTTTTCACCTCGGAAAATTTACTAACTTGTAGGCTCATCCGGAATAGACTTTTTCTACGTAAAATGGTCCCTCTCAAGCTTGTTCAAAATTTTCACCTGCCTTGTGACATGTAAGAATATGTCTTTTGAGAATAAGAATGTCACCACCCACTCTGGATGTCCTCCGTTGGACCAATTCATTGTGATCTGGTACCATCCTTGCTTGGTAATGTTTTAAAGGTTTTTGCGCTTCTAGTCGCTTTCCCACGAGACTTTCTAATTCTTCATGTTTGAGTTTTGCACTTTCTTCTATAGTAATTTTTTTGGTGATGACAACTCTGAGAGACGGTGTCTGGACTTTTAATGGCAGTACGACCTTGGTCCCGTATACTATTAGATAAGGTGTACTTTGAGTAAGAGTTTTGAACATCATCTCATATGCCCACAAATCTTCTAATAGTTTATTATGCAAATCTCTTTTGTTTTCATCCAATATCTTCTTTAAAATTTATATGAGCATCTTGTTGAAGGCCTCGACCAGTCCATTTTCCCTTGGATAGTAGATCGTAGAGTATCTGCAGTCTATCTCATGTCTTTTGACAAAGTTGTTGATCTTTGTGCTTTTGAAGGCTGTCTCATTGTCAGAAATCACTCTAAGCGAAACTTCAAAATGTTAGACGACTTTGCTTTTAAAAGATTGAAGGATGTGATGTGTTGTAAGCCTTAGAAATGATAGATTCTCTGCCCACTTGGAGATGTAATTCGTAGCGGCAAGAATATATCTGTATCCCTTATAGGATGGGGGTTCTATTAGACCTATTATGTCTGTTCCCCAACATTCGAATGAGAACAAGGAAACGGTTGGGTGTAGCACATTTGGAGGTTTGTGTAAGGCCACCCCATGCACTTGACAAAGGTGACACTTTCTCGCTATATCCATGCAATTGAGAATCTTTGCTAGCAACTCTTATTCGAGTCTTTTGTTCCTCATCTTCATCTTCAGCTTTGACTGGTGAGCTTCACAAAATCCCGCGCGTACTTCTTTGACGATATTCTGCGCTTCTGCTTTGCTTAGACATTGTGGCAACATCTGACTGAATGATTATCTGTAGAGGACACCAGCCAGTAGAGCTTATGACATTTCCCTTTTTGTGATGTGATATGCCTCAGACTTGTCCTCTGGTAATTTTTCAGTCTATAAGTATTCTATTAATGGCTTACGCCAGTATTTGTTGATGTCAGCAACTGTAATCATCATTCCTTCCTCTTTTTCAAGATTATGTAGATTGTCGAGGTCGATCTGAGGTAAAACTCATCTTCCTTGTACTATAATGTCAATGGAATCCTTTGAAAGACCCACCAATTATTTAACAAGTTTCACGAAAGCATCGGCATGGGCATTGTCTCCCCGAGGAATCCGGTAGCAAGTCACACTAAGGATTTGTTCATGTAGTTTCATCACACATTGGTGATATTCTGCTAATCTTGGCTTCAAAATCTTATGTTGTCCGGTGACTTGTTTAAAGATAAGTTGCAAGTCACCATAGATTGAAATATCTGACATATCCATTGAAATTACTAATTTCAATTCAGTGATTAATGTTTCATACTCTGCTTTGTTGTTGGTGCACGACTCTGTCAGGTGATAGGAGAATCTCAGCATATCCTTATCTAGCATGATGAAAATCAAACCAATCCTTGCTTTGCCTTGTGTAACAGCTCATCATCCCTTGTCTTTTATGGATGATGAAGCTCCATCAAGTTTCATTTCCCAATGTTGCACACCGGAGAATTCCATTTGCAATACCTGTTTATCTAGTAACTCATCATTAAGAGGGGACCCAGCTGGAAGTGGGTGTGTTGTGAGACAATCTGCTAAACTTTATCCCTTGATAGCGCAGAGGGGAACAAAATTTATACTAAATTCAATAAAATCATTGACCATCTTGTTAGATGCCCGGAAAGTGATGGTCGGAGAGCATGTAATGCCTAAGCTTTTGCGCTGTAAAAATTAAAGCTAGATAAAGTTTCTCAAAAGGCAGATACTTTACCTCCTTTGGTATTAGACAGTGACTCAAGTAGTAGAGTGCTATATCATTATCCTTATCATTGATTTGAGTTAACTGGGCTCTGAGAGATTCATCTAAGGCCGCAATACAAAATATCAATAGTTTTCCCTGGATAGGGGCTGCCAAAATAAAAGGTATCATTAAGTATCACTTAACATCCTCAAAGGCTCGCTGACATTTCTCTTCCCAAATGAATTTGACATCCTTTTTAATTAATGCCAAGAAGGGCTGACATCTAACTGAGAGATTAGAAATAAAGCGTCTCTGATATGCCAACATCCCTTGGAAGGAGCATAGTAGTTTCAAGAATTTGGGAGGAGGCAATTCCAAGATAGCTTTAATCTTATTCGAGTCGATCTTAATTCCCGGATGACGAACAACAAATCCAATAAATTTCTTTGAGGTGACGCCGATGCCACACTTTAAGGGATTAATTTTTAGATTATGTTATCATAATCCTTCAAACACAATTCTCAAATTATACAAATACTCTATTTTCAGTTTGCTTTAGATGACTAAATCATCCACGTAGTACACCAGTTGGTTGTGAATGAGGTCGTCAAACATCTTTCTCATAGCTCATTGATATGTTGCTCTATCATTCTTTAACATGAACGACATCACTGTGTAACAGAAAATCCAAATCAGTGTCCTGCGAGCTATAAGTGTTGCATCCACTTGAGGCATCTTGATTTGGTTATATCCTGATGATCCATCCATGAAGGAGAAAATCTCATTTTTTAAAGTGATGCCTCCATCATTTCTAGTATCTGCAACAGAAATTCATCTTTTGGACAGGCTTTGCTCAAATCCCTAAAGTCGACACATACACGAATTTATCCATTGTTCTTCTTAACTGGTACAATATTTGCTAACCACGTGGGTTATTTCCCTTCTCGCACAAATTTAGCATCTATTACATTCTTTACCTCAAAAATGTTTTGCTGCTCTATCTCGAGGCGCATCCTTCTAGGAGCTTTTTTTTGTTGAGGTCATATCTTTGTTCACCCCTAACCTATTCACTATGATTTTTAGGGATAATTCTAGCATTTCATCATAACTCTAGGCAAAGCAATCTTTGAATTTTGATAGTTACTTGATCACTTCTGAAGATTCCTCATTGCTCAGTAGACAACTTATAAATGTAGGTCAGGGCTGCTCCTCAGTCCCGAGGTTAGTTTCCTTCAATTCATCAATAGTTCATTTAATTTCTTCCTCATATTCTGGTGGGGTTCCTTCTATTAGATGATCAGTAGAGTCATCCTCCATACTGAGGCAATCCTCTTTTTTCCCATTAGTAATGACCATACGAGATTTTGAATCCTCGACTGGTCCTATAGTACTAAATTAGAGACCCTCTTTCGAGTTGGGAATTTGACTTTTGACATTCCACAATTTCTCAAAAAGTTGTAACTTATCTTTTGACATTTTTTTGGCAAATATCCTTATTGAATTAACTTTTTTACTCAAGGAGAAAAGTAACCAAAAAGTAATTCCATTAACTTATTAAGATTCTCATCCTAATTTACATGATTTTCAAGATTAGCAGAAGTAGAAGAACATTAAAATTTGATCGTATTTGAACCAGTGTTACGGACTTCCTTGACCTTTAAACTCTTAACCTTTCGAGGGTGGATTGGAGTATGGGTCATGGCATTCACATAGTGGTTGATCCGATCATACATCGACTCATATTCTTTTTTGTCCACATCTTTCAAGAATATATAGTAACGAGATTTCTTCTGTTTTATCATCACCATTTCCTCCTAAGAGCTTTCTTCCTCATCAATGTTAATGGCCACCTTAGTCTATCTAGTAATTTTATTAATTCTTCCTCGTCCACATCCCCAGCCTCGACTTCAGATGCGCAATTAAATGAACCTCCACCAACTTGTTGCAAAAGAGCAGTGGAAGATCACTTAAATGGAGTTGAATGACTTTGTCCTTCTGATCCCTTTAAATCTTCACTTTTATTTGTCACAACCTCATGAGAGAAGATAATTTTCTTTAGAGGCGCATAGTGGCGACGTCTTCATGAATGCCCACTTCATGAACTTAAAATGGTTGTAAATCTCCCTTGATGCAATGTTCTTGTTTTTCCTTGTAATATTTAGTGCATTGGAGTAGGAATGATGGAACAATTTTGTGTTCGTAAATCCACAGTTAACCAGTAAAGCATTGAAAGAGGCCTTGGCGTCGATGAAATGGAATTTTATGGTTGTTACTAGTTCTCCGACTTTCATTAATAATGTAATTGATCCAAGGGCTCTTTCTCCCTTTTGGTTAAATCCTCTTAACATCATTTTATCAGTATTAAGCTCTTAAGCTTCAAAATCCAAACATGCAAATATTTGTAGGTTGAGTGATGCTTCTGGATCTACCAAAACTCCGGACAATGCAATTTTTCCAATGTTAACAGAGATCTAGAGCGGTCCTTTGTGGTCAGCAGTAACGAGAAACAAGTCTTCATATGTGAAATTCACCCCAAGTTGTTCCTTTAATGAACAAATTCATCCAAGGATGTGCTGGTCAACTGAGCTAAGCAAATTGCTAGGTCATGAAAAGCTGTAACTAGACTCTCTCATCTACTTCAGCAGGAACAGAGCATCATAGATGCTTAGTTTGGCAGAAACCTCCTAAGATGAGCTAGCATGTTATATCCACTTTATAATCCTCCAATCTTTACTTGATTATTTGGTTCTTCCACTGGTGGAGGTGGCTGTAGCTCTTCTTGAGTTAATATTTCTTTTCCTTTATCTATCAGAGTTGACCTCTAGGGTAACACTTTCTCACTCCTTAAGTTTATCTTTGTGATCTCCACACCTTTTCGGAATGTTCTAGGCAAATTTCTATTACTTCTTCCTCATCGGAGAGATCTAAATTGATGGCAAGTGGTGTGCCATGATGCTCGAGGACTGGCTCCGCACTTCTGGTGCTATCGTAACCGATATCATTGATATCTTCTTCATTCTCATTAATGGGTTAATCGGAGACGAGCATGATTTGAGGATCGGTTTGGGAATCGAGATTGAAGTTAGGTTGAGCAAATTCAGTTACTTTATCACTAGAAAACGTTAAAACATAGCCAAAATCATAATCATTACATTCATAATACCCTAGTTTAGCAAAAAGATATTCATACATGGTCAAGGGTTTGAGGATTTTCTTCCCAGAATCTGAGACAATCAATCTAACAGAGGTAGCCTACATATTACCCCTCACGTTATCAGTCTTCATGGTGGCATTCTTCTCTTTCTCTTATAGTTATGGTGGTTTCTCTGGTGAAATCTCCATCTTGGGCTAAGCAAACTGTAGACTCTAAATGGCTACCTGTGGTGAAGCTGTCTGAATCTGATCCAGTATCTTCTTGGATGACTTGCTCCAAACTGTACTACATTCATCTTTGTTTGAATATAGATCTATCAGACTGATTGGCTCTGTCAAAATCATATTTACAAAACCTTTTTTAGGATCTTTTAAATATTCTTTTGAGATTGTTAGATTCCCTTCTTTAAGATTTTTCTGGTGTGAATCCTTAAAGGTGAAACATTTCTCTATAGTATGTCCAAGTATTCTATGGTATGGACAATAATTGGGCTGATTTTTGTTGTCAACTTCTTCAGGTTTCCTTGGATCTGACAATCTGAACGTAGGCAATAACTTCATCTTTGAAGGAATATACCATGCTCTTCCCTTCCAAAAGAGTCAGGTTGTTCTTATTTTTTGTTCGATGTGGTCCTCCTTGATGTGAATGGTGGTAGACTGTCCATATTATTGGGTTCCTTACTGAGCATATTTTGATGACTACTGGGAACATTGATGAGAATGTTATGCCTGTGTCTTCATTTGTTGCTTTCCCTTATCAACCGTTGCCACTTTCCTTGACTTCTTCTCAAATATTTGGGCTATTCTGGTCTTTTTTTATTTCTTATGAGAATCCATCTATTTAACTTCCTCTTATAGATTGCTAGCTTTTCTGAGTAGCTTCTCAAAAGACTTGATGGTGAATCCGTTAAGCATGAAAGCTACTGGCCCATGGATGATTTTGAGTAGGATCTAGATCACATGATATTTTTGTAGCTGAGATTCACATTTCTTGCTGAGGTTTCTCCACCTCAAGATATAATCTACTAGAGTCTTGTTAGGTTTTTGCTTTTCTACTATGAGATCTCTAATAGAAACATGATGTTGTGCTCCAGCAAATCTCTTTACAAACAACAATTAAAACTCAACGAATGTCTTCGCTGATCTGTTGGACAACTCGACATACCAATCAAATGCTATCCATGAGAGGCTGCTAACAAGCTGAAGGAAAAACAAAACTTTGTTACCTCCTATAATACCACAATTAGCTCAAAAATGTGCTATGTGTAGTCTAGGATTTCCAGTCCTATCAAATATCTTAAAGTTTGGTGCACAAATCGTTTAGCGTAGGGTACAACATCAAACTCCTTCAGGTAGGTTCTACCCTTTAAAATCAAATCACCACTCTTAGATTGAGCTAAGGCCTCTCAAACTTGTTTGACCATCTGTTTAAATCCTTTTTCTGGCATGACTCTATGGGCAGAGTCCTTCATTTTTTGATCATCTCTGCTTGTCGAGGCAACTTCCCTCATTTCATTTGTAATATGTACAATCTCTAACTGATTGACTTCTGGAGAACCAGTTGTTATGCTTGAGACTATCAATGAACTGTAGCCATGACAGCCATGCAATTGGCCATCTCTTCCATTATTTTCTCCATTTGGCTGATTTGCTCATCTCTTAATAGAACAACCATACACAGATCATCTATGATTTTCCCTTCAACAAGAGGTTGGGTGTTGCGTGCATATGCAGTGACTCTAGTTTTGATTACATGATTATCCATGAAGTCTTCATCAAGATACTCGTTAAAGTCAAAATTTTCATCATCATCATCAACGGAAACCCCATGTTCTTGAGCTAACTCATAAATCTAAACCCTAAGCTTTATAACCTTTTCTTCAATCATTGATTCTTGTATCACCTTAAGATCTGGGGGACTCTGCTGAACATCCTCTATTTGTTCATTCAAGTTGGCAGCAATAGCTGCGACGATGTCTAATACTTCAAACCCTTGCTTCATTCTATGATCCTGCCCCATGGGCTCACTAAATTGCATCGGTACGCATCCTTAGGTACCGATACCTTTTTCTTTGATGGTGATGCCTTGAGATGAGGTATCTTAACAGAGGCTTCAGTATCTCAAAGATAGGTATGCTTCCAATGGTGCAGAACATACGCAGTACTGGGTAACCTCTTTTTCTTTTCCTTCAGAATTTTAGAGACATCCTTATAACTAGTAATTGGTAGAATTCTTGGACCCATACATGACTTAACCGGTCAACGACATGCATTTCTTGGATTAGCAACAGTTGAATCGGCGTTGATGATGGTAGTATCAACTCTGCTTTCCAGGAGAAACCTGACGGGAATGCAAGCAGGTAAAGTTTCAGTTGATCTTTGAGATCGTCTAGTAGATCTGACATCTCTTAGAATATCTTTCTTCTTGCTAGAGGATGCTGCATATCCCACTCATTTAAGTAACTCACTAACTGAACAACCCTCTTTGGTAGCTAGTTTCTGGAATATTGTACTGAGTCCAGTGATAATAGCAGGCTTCATCCTCTCCCAACCATGTCCACGAGGTAACGATAAAGTAGCAGCAGTCCTTTGAATACTTTCGTACCAATTGGTGTCCATTAGAGGATGGAAACTACTCCCTCACAGAAGTGGATAAGTCTCCAGCAATCCTAGTTCCTCTTGATGAGGAATTTCATGAACAGACATTTGTCTAGAAGTCTAGGCTTTAGCAGCCCTCCGGACCTTTTGGCAACTGTTTCTTCTTTGTGACCGAGTTAATGATACAGTCTTCAAAATAAATCCAATTTCAAACATTGATGGCAGGGCAGTGAATCCTTTAGTTGTATCTTCAACGATCATGACCTCTTTTCCCATAGTAGAAACAGGAAAAACAGGCTTAGCAAGTGCCATGGTG
>NEWO01000786.1:0-18559 GCA_003013225.1 Phalaenopsis aphrodite | reverse complement strand
TTTAAGATAATTATTTTTGTACAATAATACAATATTTTCTTAGAAAATCAACTTTAGTGCTTAAACTTAATCAAATAATTTTCAAATTTTTATAGTGGGTTAACATGATTTTTACACACAATGTGGATTTAATTTTGTCAACTTTTGATTAATATTTAATTTACATAAATTAATACAATGTGGAGGTCTCAAGGAAGCTCAGGGAGTAATTTTAGAGGGTATCCTTAGGGTGGCTTTGTGGGCCAATGTATGGGTGCAAAGTGTTGCCTATGTGGACGGCAGAGAGGCTCTAAACTTCAAATGAGAAGAGGTGGCCTCTAGGTTTGAATTGGGTTTGAATTTTTTGAGGGTGGCTCATGGTTTTGGCCCCTCAGGTGACTAGGTCAGCCGACAAGGCTAGGGGAGGTGGCCAAGAGGTCAGGTGAGCCAAGGGAATCTGTCACAATAAATTATTTGGGTAGGTGTTTAGTTTTGTCAAAAATCCCATAGGCTTAAGCAATTTAGGAGGTAAATCCATTGATTTTGAGATCCTTTGGTCCATGGCTCACTTGGGTGGTTCCATTGGATTTATCCTGGTTAATAAGGTACAAAATTTGGCTGTGGTGGCTTTGCCTTGACCAATTTGGCGAGATTGGGTCAACTTTTGGTGAAGGGGTTCATGTAGATCAATTTGACTAAAGCTTGGGTTTGGTCTAGGATAGCCATGACCTTAAGCCCAATTGAATTATCAACATTGTCTAGATGATTGTAATGAAGATTTTTGGTGAATGATTGATATAATTTTGAGTTCAATTCAAAGCTCAATTTGAATGATTTTGAGATTTTGGTCAAATTGGATATGTTGGACTAGACTTGAGCTTAGGTTGATCTAGGATTGGAATTTGGCTCAATTGAAAGGTCCAAATGATCACGTGAGTTGTTATAAAGTTTTTTCATGAAGAAATTGAGTGGAAATTTTGGGGCAAAGGCAGTCAATTTGGTGGAATTTTGAGACATAGCCAATTTAGGGCAAATTGGGGATTTTTGGATTTGAGTTGAAATTAAATGAAATTGAGGTTTTCCCAAGGACAATTGAAGGTCAAGTTTGATGTACAGGAATGTTATGAAGAGTTTAGGATTCAATTTGAGACCAATGCAATAGGCCATGGGGTTCAGTTTGGTGGAACCAAGTCATAGAGCCAAAATTGGGGATTTGACTTAGATCAAAATTTGGCTCAAAGAATAGGCCAATTAAGCTTGGATTTGGTTTATATTGGTCATATGGAAGATGAATTTGAGTTTAGGATTGAAATTGAGGGAGGTTGGGACCAAATTGATGGACATTTGAGGTAAATTTGGGGGAAATTGGGTCTTTAAAGGCAATTTAAGGATTTTAGTCAAAATAGTCAAATTGGTCAAATTGGATCATGTGGTAGTTGAGAAAAAAGAAATTGAGAATATTTTAAAGGTTTTAAAAATTTTTAAGATTTTTTGGAATTTTTGAAAGTTTGGGCTAAGGAGGAGCATTTTGGTAATTTGGCAATTTTTTGGTGATTTTGGGTAATTTGGATGTTTTCAAAAGATTTGAAATGATTTTTGAATTGATTTGGGTATTTTGGATAAATTTAGGAATTTTGGTCAAATTTAGGGTTTCAAGGGTACTTAGGTAATATCGGGGAGAGTTTAAGGGCAAAAAGGCCAAGTTGGGTATTTTTTGTAGAATTGAGGTGCCAACCACCATAAATGTGCTATGGACCAATAGAAACCCCATTTGGGTCCTCTATGTACTGGTTTTAGCTGAGCCCTAGCCTAGGGCCAATGGGTTTAGGGGACAATCTACATGAGTCTCCCAAAGGCTTAAGAGATTAAAGTCAAGAAATTTTGGGTTTGTATTTGTGAGTGAGGTGAGTACCTTAGCTCTAGAACAACACCCAGGGTCAACCTTAAGGTCAAGCAATCCTATGGGAACACTCCTTGGGCTCCCCCAAAATGACCCCACCTACTAAGTGCCAGAGGCTAGGACCACTATGAGGGACTTCAAGTTAAGTAAAAAGGAGTTTGGAATTTCTAATGGCGAGGGTTCTTTTTCTAATTTTCTATGAATAGTTAACAGGAAAGTCTCATGGCTAGACCATAGGCTACTAAAGAGAAAAAACTACATCTCAGCCAAAAGTGAGGTCAACAAATGGACCTCCTATATGTCTGGTGTGCTGGGCAATTACACCAGCTTATTGGCTTTGACCGATGAGATCAATAAAACTAATACAAACTTTTAAGTCAATAAACCTTGAAGGAAGTGTGAAATTGTGTGTTTTATTTGTTTCCACTAGTGAATTAGCAAGTGAATATTTGATCAAAATCAAGAAGTAGGAACTCTTGCTGGGTATTGGAAAGTGGCTTTTGAGTTATCAGATTTCAGGTGTTCATAGAGGATGGGAATCAGTATGTAAGTGCTAACCCTGAGGTGGAAATTGAAGTTTAGGTATTAATTTTAGAAGATGGTTGGAAGATAGGGACCGACCTCGAAAGGAAAAGTATCAGAAGTTAAGGACTGATTCCAAAATGATAATTGAAAGTCAAGGATCAATCTTAAAAGAGAGTCGGAAGTTAAGGACCGACCAAGAAATGAAATGAATTGAAAGTTAAGGACTGATTCCAAAATGGGAATTGAAAGTTATTGATCAATCTCAAAAGAGAGTCGGAAGTTAAGGACCAACCTCAAAAGAAGTGAATTAGAAGTTAATGACTGATTCCAAAATNGTCGGAAGTTAAGGACCAACCTCAAAAGAAGTGAATTAGAAGTTAATGACTGATTCCAAAATGAGAATTGAAAGTTAATGATCAATCTCAAAAGAAAGTCTGAACTTAAGAACCGACCTTAAAAGGAAAGGAATCAGAAGTTAATGACTGATTCCAAAATGAGATTTAAAGTTAAGGATCAATCTAAAAGAGAGTCAGAAGTTAAGGACCAACCTCGAAAAGAGTGAAACAGAAGTTAAGGACTGATTCTAAAATGAGAATTGAAATTTAATGATCAATCTTAAAAGAGAGTCGAAAGTTAAAGATCGACCTTGAAAGGAAAGGAATCAGAAGTTAAGCATTGATTCTAAAATGAGAATTGAAAGTTAATGATCAATCTTAAAAGAGAGTTGGAAGTTAAGGACCGTCCTCAAAAGAAGTGATTAAGAAGTTAAGGACTGATTACAAAATGAGAATTAAAAGTTAAGGATCAATCTCAAAAGAGAGTCAGAAGTTAAGAACTGACCTCAAAAGACATGAATCAGAAGTTAGGGACTGATCATAAAATGAGAATTGAAAGTTAATGATCAATCTCAAAAGAAAGTCAGAAGTTAAGGACTGACCTCAAAAGAAGTGAATAAAAAGTTAAGGACTGATTCTAAAATGAGAATTGAAATTTAAGGATCAGTCTCAAAAGAGGATCGGAAGTTAGGGACCTATCTCAAGAGGAGGGAATTTGAAGTTAAGGACTGATTCCAAAATACTAGTTGGTGGTGTTAAACCCATAAACATGTATTATGTGAAAAGATTGACATTGGTGAGGAAAATGTGCAAAATTTAGTAAGGTTTTCTGCAGAACATGAAATTCTGTGAGAATGTGAAGATTTTTTGTGCAGAAAAAGATAGTCGTGTTGCGCGAACGAAGAGTAAGAGACCTCAAATTTGAGAGAATCAACTCAACATATTTATTTTCTTTTCTTGTTTTTTTTATCATGGTTAATTTTCAAAATATGTTTTCAAAAATTTAATTTTAGTTCATTGATTTTTCTAAAGAGAGTTGTTTTGTTGTTTGCTTGTTTGTTATTTTTATTTAAATTTTATTATCGTCAACTTTTTGTTTTGTTGTTTTTTTCTTTTTTCTTTGTAATCTCGAATCAACGTATGACCCGTGGCTTTTATCCAAAGCAGAAAAAGGAAATTGACAAAAAGATAAATTTCTGAAAGAAACTTCATTAATCTGTTCCAATAAATGTTACAGATTGAATGTAGGCCAAAGCCTCAAAAAGTACAATATGCTAACTGCATCAAAGTACATCCATAAATACCCCATGCTTAGTACATATCATAAGCTGAGCGTGTCTAATACATATCATATCTGTTGTAATGTAGCGCAGTAAAACAAAAATGGACCCTTTGAATGTATGTTCCCGGTGTGACAACCTCCTGATCGAGCAGACCTTCTAAGCCACGCTTTAGGACAAGAGTTCTGTTTGCGTGTACTTAGAGGTACAACCCTCTCATAGCTCGTATGGTAACAGTTCCTCCAATTCTGGATCTGGTTGAAATCCATATGGAATTTTACATTTTCCATTTGTTGCACCCATGGAATACAGTGTTTGGTGACATCCGCCCCATTTCCTTTAAGGAATAACGTTGAATCAACAGGTAACATAATTTCTACAGCTCCTTTAAATTCTCCAGGACCAATGATATCAATTTCTTTTCCAAATAGAATGTTGCTTTTGCTCATGGATGAGACCATGCAGAAAGTTCTCACACAGTCATGATGATCAATGTACGGAGGTATGCAGTCTCTTTCATTGTATATGTTGATGATGCAGATGTTAGGAATGCAGTTAGCTGGTAGTATAGTCCTTCAGACTTTTCTTTTAATCATCCATTTTATCATTGGAGGTAGTGGATCCACCTGATCATGTCTGAGAATCTCAGGAGGATTTCCTTGTCTATCATTGGTAAAGTTGTAGAAGCAGCCACACTGGATAGTGATCCTCCCCTTTCCTCACCTCCACTTTCTTAGCTAGAAATAGGTTCTTTCCATAAGCAAGCCTGCTCGACCTCTATCTCTCAGGTCAAAAATGTAGTCAAGAATGTTTAGTTCATCACTTTTTTAGAAGACCCTGGCGTAAAATTCCAACCATTCTAATATGTTGATGAACCTCCCTTGCACTTCTTCGTAGAATTCAAAATTTCTTTTATTCACTTTGCTCATCTTATAATACTATGTCGTATTGAGAATCAGTGGCTATCAAGGATATTCCCTCATTTCAACGTTGGCGGGAACCCAAGCTGATGCTGAGTCTGACGCTAACGGAATGTGTGACTGGACATCCAAAGAGAAATATAGATTTGGACTCCACGGGACATATTGATCTGTTCCCAGCAGGACATACAACTCCCCCGTCGGGCAATCAAAAATCTGAGACCCATCACCGGTAGATGCATACACCTCTATGGTGCTATAGTGTTGTAGGTGTAGGACATTACAGTCCGGCCATTTCACGAATGCCCATGTACCTGACGCTCGTGCAAGTATTTCAGTGTTGCAGGTCGGGCAACCCATGCAAAGAACATATGAAGCTATTGTATTTCTGGATGTGTAACAAACTTAAACCCCTCATCTGTAGCAGGCAAGCTAGAAGAGGTTTCTCTCATGCATAAATCATAAATGTTCCCTTCAGGAATAGGGGTAAGTAAATTCTCGGCCTCTTTTTGGCATCTTCTTTCTTCTCTTAAGAAATCCCTCTGCTTTTGGTAGCTAGCATTTCTGCGCTGAGTTCTTTGTAGCAGAGTCCATTAGTCTTTCATTAAAGACAATGACTAGGCCCCCAGTCGGCGTAGCTATCATGGAAGGTAGGCCACTGAGCCCCTCCATTAGGTCTTGTTGTACCATCACATTTTATCCCTTCTGTGATGAATTGTCTTTGGTAGTCAACCTTAGTAATGAGGGTAGCCCTTCCTTTTCCTGTCGGCTGGCGACATCCATTAGAGGCCCCTCATAATCCATGTTGACTTGACTAAATTCCATATCAAAGTCTATGGTGCCGCCCTGCAACACCATTTTCTCTTTGAGTGCGAGGTTCCAACTATCTTTAAAGGCAAAGATTAGCCTCTGGCCTGACATTTGTCTCCAAACAACATGAAAAATGTCAGTGTCCTGAAACTTAGCGTGAACAAGAACAAACAAAGTATTTATTAAAGAAAATTTTAGTTTATTTTGGTGAAAAAGTCATTTATTTGTGTATGCATTTTATTTATTTAGTAGGAAATTAAGATTAAAAAGAGAAAACTTAAGTGTGTAATTTTCAAAAATTTTCATTATGTTGAGGTAAATTTTATTACAAGAATTTTTGGACCCGGTCACAGACGTTCAGCGACATAGATAGCCCCAAAATAATCAAAATTTCAATTTTTCAAATCAAGTGAAGGCAAGCAATTGCATATTGCATAGTATGTCTTTAGGTATCGTCCGTTGATTGGTAGCATGGGTCTTTCACCCCGAAAATCTACTAACTAGTAGGCTCCTCCTGCATAGACCTTTTCAACGACAAATAGTCCCTCCTAAGTTGGCTCAACTTTTCCACCTATCTTGCGAAATGCAAGAATAAACCTTTTGAGCACCAGTATGAGGTCACCAACTTTGATTGTCCTTGGGCAGACCAATTTGTCATGAGCTTGTACCATCTTTGCCTGGTAAAGTTCTAAGTATTGTTGTGCTTCAAATCACTTTCCCTCAAGACTTTCCAGTTCTTCAAGTCAGAGTTTTGCACTTTCTTCTATTGTGAGTTGGTTGGCAACAACAACTTTGAGAGACAGCGTCTGAATTTCTAACGGTAGCACGACCTCGGACCTGTACACGAGCATATAGGGTGTACACTGAGTGGGAGTCCTCAACATCGTCCGGTAGGCCCACAAGGCTTCTAACAGTTTGTTGTGTCAATCCTTTTTATTTTCATACAGTCTTTTCTTTAAAATCTATACCAATGTCTTGTTGAAGGCTTCAACCAGGCCATTTGCTTTGAGATAGTAAGTTATAGAGTATCTCTAATCTATGCCATGTATTTTGACGAAATTGTTAATTTTTGTGCTTTTAAAGGCTGTCCCATTATAAAAAATTATTCTTCGCAGTACTCCGAAACTGTAGACAATTTGGATTTTGAAGAATTGAAGGATGTGTTGTGTCGTAACCTCTCGTAATGGTACTGCCTCTGCTCATTTGGAGAAGTAATCTGTAGCCACAAGTATAAATCTGTGTCCTTTTGAGGATGAAGGGTCTATTCGACCTATTATGTCGGTGCCCCAATACTCGAACAACCACGAGGCAACAATTGAGTGTAGCACATTTGAAGGTTGGTGTAATACCACTCTATGCACTTGGCATTGGTGACATCTTCCAGCTATATCCATGCAGTCAGACCGCATTGCTGGCCAATAATATCCGAGCCTTTTGATTTTTAGTTTCATCTTCGACCCTAATTGATGACCGTCATACAATCTGGTGTCTACTTCTTTGATAATATTATGTGCTTTGATTTTGCTTAAACATCAAAGCCAAATCTGGTCGAATGATCTTCTGTAGAGAACGTCACCAACTAAGGTGTATGACATAGCTCTTTTTGTAATGTGATGTGCCTCAGACTTGTCCTTTGTCAGCTTTCTAGTATGCAAATATTCTTTGAATGGCTTGCACCAATCTTTATTGATATCAGTAACTACATTTATCACTTCTTCTTTTTTGAGCTTGTGTAGAGTTTTGAGGTCAATTTTAGACAAAACTTGTCTTCCTTGTCATGTGATTTCAATGGAATCCTCCAACGAACATGCTAATTCTTTAGCAAGTTTTGCCAAAGCATCTGCATGAGCATTATCTCCTCGATGAATCCAATAGAAAGTCACATCAGGGATTTGCTCCAGTAGCTTCATCGTGTACTGATGGTATTCTGCCAGCCGTGGTTTCAAAATTTTGTATTGTCCGACGACTTGCTGGATGACGAGCTGGGAGTCGCCATAGATGCAATGTTTGTTATATCAATCAATATTTCCAATTCCAATCTGCTGATTAAAGCTTCATATTCTACTTCATTATTGGTGCACATCTCTATTAGGTGGTATGAGAACCTCAACATACCCTTATCTAATGTGATAAAGATCAAACTGATCCCTACTTTGCCTCGTATAATTGTGCCTGATCCTTTGTCTTTTATGGCTGACGAAGCTCCATCGTAGTACATTTCCTAGCATCTCACGCTGGAGAATTTCATTTGTAGTATTTGCTCATTTGATAACTCGTCGTTGAGAGGGGACCCAGCTGACAGTGGGTGTGCAGCAAGAAAGTCTGCTAGAATCTTTCCTTTGATAGCACGGAGGGGAACATAAGTTATATCAAATTGCAATAAGATCATGGACCATCTTGCTAGACGTCTGAAGAGTATTGGTTTGGTCATCAAATATTGCAACAGATTAACCTTTGAAATTAGGATAATCTTATGAGAAAGCATGTAATGTCTAAGTTTTTGGGCTGCAAAAATCAAGGTCAGACAATGCTTCTCGATGGGTTGATACCTTATCTCCATCAGCATTAGACGGTGACTCAAATAGTAGAGTGCATTTTCTTTACCCTCATCATTGACTTGGGCTAAGAGGGCTTCAAGAGAGTTGTATAAGGCCACGGTATAAAGTATGAACGGTTTCCCTGAGATAGGGGCAGCCAAGATAGGAGGTGTCATTAAATATTGTTTAACGTCCTCAAATGTCTGTTGGCATTTCTCTTCCCAAATGAATTTGGCATCCTTTTTAATTACTGCCGAGAAGGGCTGACACCTACCTGAGAGATTAGAAATAAAGTGTCTCAAACATTCCAACTTCCTTTGGAAGGAACGTAGTTGTTTCAAGGTTTTAGGAGGAGGCATTTCCAAGATAGTTTTAATCATATCTGGGTTGATCTTAATTCTCTGATGACGGACAATGAATCCTAGAAACTTCCCAGAGGTAACGCCAAGGCGTACTTTAGGGATTCATTTTAAGGTCATATCATCGTAACATTTTGAACACGATCCTCAAATCATACAAATGGTTTCTTTTCAATTACTTTTGATGACCAAATCATCCACGTAAGCATTCCACTTGCTTATGAATGAGGTCATAAAAAAATTGTCATTGCACACTCGTATGCAGCTCCAGCGTTCTTTAGGCCCAATGACATTACTGTGTAGCAGAAAATTCCAATCGGTGTTCTGAAGGCTGTATGTGCTGCATCCTTGGGAGCCATCTTGATTTGGTTGTATCCCAATGATCCGTCCATGAAGGAGAAAACTTTTTGTGTTGAAGCGATATCCACCATTATTTCTGGTATTGATAGTGGAAACTCATCTTTTGGACTTGCCTTGTTCAAATTTTTGAAGTCTACACAAACATAGATTTGTCCATTTTTCTTCTTAACTAGGACAATGTTAGCTAACCATGTGGGGTATTGTTCTTCTTTTATAAAGTTAGTGTCTATTAATTTCTTCACCTTGACAATTACTTGTTGCTCTATGTCAAGGCGCATTATTTTGTAAGCTTGTTTCACTGGGGTCATGTCTTTGTCTACCCCAAGTTTATGAACTGCGACCTCTGCTGACAGTGCTAGCATCTCATCATAGCTCCATGCAAAGCATTCCTTGAATTTTGTTAGCAATCTAATCAATTGTAGAGATTCTTCATCGTTGAGTAGAGAACTTATAAATGTGGGTCGGGGTTGTTCTTTCGTCTCGAGGTTGATTTCCTTTAACTCATCAATAGTTGACTTGATTTCTTCTTCAAATTCTAATGGAGCATTTTCTAGCAGTTTATCAGTAGAGTCATCCACTATGTCAAGGCAATCCCCTTCCGATTCACTAGTAATAACCATACAAAATTTTGAATCATCGACTGGTCCGACTGTACCAAATCTGAGACCCTCTTTTGAGTTGGGAGTTCGACTTTTAATATTTAATAATTTTTCAAAAAGTTTAAATTTATCTTTTGGCATTTGTTTTGGCAAGTTTCTCTGTTGAATTAACTTTTGTACATAAGGCGAAAAGTAACCAAAAGGTAATTCCATTAACTCATTAGGATTATCATACAACTTTACATAATTTTTAAGATCAGTAGAGGTAGAAGCATGATAAAATTTGATCAGGTTTGAACTAGTGCTATGAACTTCCTTGACCTCTAAAATCTCGACCTTTTAAAGGAGAATCAGAGTAAGGGTCATATCATTCACATAGTGGTTTATCCGATCATACATTATCTTGTATTTGCCTTTTCTTGCATCTTCTAAGGATATCTTGTATTGAGGTTTTTTCTATTTTGTAATCATTATTTCATCTTCAGAACTGTGTTCATCACCAAAGTTGATGGTTGGCCCAGGCCGTTCAACAACTAAGTTCATTCTTCCACATCCACGTCTCTGGCCTCGACCTCGGGTGCACAAACTAATAGAACCTCCACCAACTTATTGTAGAGGAGTGGTGGAAGATAGCTGAAGCGGAGTTGAATGGCTTCCTCTTTGTGATTCTTCTGAATCTTCACTTTTATTTGTTGTAATTTCATGAGAAAAGATAGTTTTCTTTGGAGGTACGTAGTAGGGGGCATCTTCATGAATGCCAACTTCATGAACTGAAAACGGTTGTAGATCTCCCTTGATGCAATGTTTTTCTTCTTATTTATAGTACTTGATGCACTGGTGCATAGATGATGGAACCATGTTGTGTTCATGAATCCACGATCGACCAAGTAAAGCATTGAAAGAGGTCTAGGTGTCGATGATATGAAACTTAGCGGTTGTTGCTAATTCTTCAACCTTTATAAACAGTGTAATAGATCTGAGGGCTCTCTCTCCCTTTTAGTTGAATCCTCTTAGCATCATTTTATCAGTCTTAAGCTCCTGAGTTTCAATATCCAAATAGGCTAATGTCAGTAGACTCATCAAGTTAAGGGATGCTCCGGGATCTACTAAAACTCTGAACAACACAAATCTGCCGATGTTAACGGAGATGAAAAGAGGTCGGTTATGGTCGGCGGTATCAAGCAACAAATCTTCATCTGTAAAGGTTACCCCAGGCTATTGTTTCAATGAACAAACTTCATCTGAGGATGTGCTGGCCAACTGAGCTAAGAAAATCTCTGGGTCAAGCAAAGTTGTAACTAGAGTCTCTGTCATCTCCTTTGATAGGATTAGAGCGTCGTAGAAGCTTAATCTGGCCGACAACTTCCTAAGATGAGCTAGCATGTTATAATCCACTTTGTATGATCCTCCAAATTTCTCTTGGTTGTGTGGTTCTTCCACTAGTGGAGGAGGAGGTAGCTTTTTTGAGTTATTATTTATTTTTCGTTATCTGTCGGAGCTATTCTTGGGGTTAATGCTCTCCCGCTCCTTAAGTTCACTATAATTTCTTTTTCTTGTGACATTATTATTGACTCTTCCAGTGTTTCTTCTTTATTAGAAAGACTTAAGTTGGTGGAAAGCGATGCACCGTGGGCTCGAAAATTTGTTCCTCACTCCCGGTGCTATCGTAAGCGGTATCATCAATGTCTTCTTCGGTCATGTTAGCTAGTTCATCAGACTCAAGTACGATTTGAGGATCATTTTGGGAATCGCAATCGAAGCTAGATTGGTTAAAATCAGTTATTTTATCACCAGAAACAGTTAAAACGTAGTCAAAATCATAATCATTATATTCTTAATACCTCGGAGGGGTAAAAAGATAATCATACAAGGTCAAGGGTTTGAGGACTTTCTTTGCCAAATTTGAAACAACTAATATGGTAGAGGCAACCCCTATCCTACCCCTCGTGCTATCAATCTTTGTAGTCGTGCTCTTCTTCTTCTTTATCTTTGACGATGATGAATCTCCTGGTGAAATCTTCGTCTCGGGTATCGCAAGCTGATGATTCTGAATGGAGGCTTGTTTTGATGTGTTCTGGATTTGATTCAATATTTTCTTGGATGATTTGCTCCAAACTTCATTCCATCCGCCTTTTCTGGTATATGCAGAAGATTGTTTCGATGAATCCTGCATTTGGTTTAGGACCCTCTTGAGCTTATCCCAAGTCATACTCTATCCATCTTCTCTAGTATATGGATCAATCGGAGAGATTGGTTTGCTTGAAATCACATTTATAGAACCTTTTAAAGGTTCTTTTAAAGATTCTTTTAGGATCATTACATTCCCTTCTTTAAGGTTCTTCTCGAGCTAATCCTTAAAGAAGAAGCATTCTTCTATAGTGTTCCCAAGCAACTTGTGGTATGGGCAATAATTCGGTTGATCTTTCTTATCAACCTCTTTGGGGTTTAGTTGGATATGGTAGTATGAATTCAGGCTTCTTCATCAGACTTCTGAACATTTTGGATACAGCTTCATTTTTGAAAGAATACTCCATTTTTTGTCATTCTGCCAGAGATATTCTCTTATTCCTTTTTCGAGGTGATCCTTCTTGAGGTGGTCAATGGTTGGACTGGCTATTCTGTTTTTAAGCATGTTGTGATGAAGATTGGCAAGGATTTTTTGGATATATCTTCAATTGTTGTTTTCCTTTATCAACGATCGCTACTGTTCCTGACTTTTTTTTAAATACTCTGGTTTCCTTGGACTTCTCCCATATGTTTGATTTCCTCTTGAAGACTACTGGCTTTACTGAGTAGCTTCTTGAAGGATTTGATGGTGAGTCCCTTGAGCATGAAAGTTACTAGCCCATGAATGCTTTTGAGTAAGATCTCAATCACGTGATGTTCCTATAGCTGAGGTTCACATTTCATGTTAAGGATTCTCCACCTCAAAATGTAATCCATAAAAGTCTCTTTGGGCTTTTGTTTTTCCATCACTAGCTCTCTTATAGAGACATGGTGCTGCACTCCGACAAATCTTTTCACAAATAATTGTTTCAGCTCGACAACTGTCTTAATTGAACCGTTGGGTAAATCAGCATACCAATCGAAATCAATCCCTGATAGGCTACTGATAAGCTGTTGGTAGAGTAAAGCTTCACTATTTCTTGTGTTGTCACAACTAGCTTAGAAGTGTTCTATGTGTTGTCTGGGATTTCCTGTCCCATCAAATATCTTAAAGTTTGGGTACACAAAATCCTTAGGGAAGGGTACGGCATCAAATTCTTCCAAGTAAGGTCTACCCTTTAAAACCAATGCACCACCCTTAGATTGGGTTAAGGCCTTCCAAAATTGCTCGACCATTTGTTTAAATTCCTTCTCTTGTATGGCACCTGATGTAGAATCCTTCCTTTGTTGCTCATCTCTATTTTCTGAGGCAACTTCTCTTCTTTCATCTGTGATGTGTATAATTTCTGGTTGGTTGATCTCTAGATAGCCTAGTTGCGGTGCTTGTGATTGCCCTTGAATGGTGACCATGGCGGTCATGGCTGCGGCCCTTTCTTCCATCCTTTTCTCTAGTTGGCTAACTTGCTCATCCCTTAGGAGGATAACCCTACGCATCTCATCTATGACGTTCTCTTCAATGAGAGGTTGATCCTTGCACGCAGATGCAGCAGCTCTGGTTTCAATGACATGGACACCCCTGAAATCTCCTTCGAGGTAATCATTATAATCAAAATCTTCATCATCATCATTGATGAAAACTTTGTGTACTTGGGCTAATTTGGAAATATCGACTCTGAGTTTTTCAAATTTTTCTTTGATTATTGATTCTTTGATTTTCTTAAGGTCTGGAAGACCTTGCTGGACCTCCTCCTCTTGCTCTTCCTTCTCACTGGCAATTGCTGCAACAATGTCAGATACTTCAGACCCTAGCTTCATTCCATGCTCTTGCCCTGCAGGCTTACTGGACTGTATCCGGACAGCGATCTTGGGTATCCACACCTTTTTCTTTGATGAAAATGTCTAAGGACAGAGTGTCCTACCAGAAACATCGGTATGTCGAAGGGAAGTATGCTCCCCATGGTGCTGACTGACTACAGTACTGAGCAATTTCTTCATCTTTTTCTTCAGAATTTTAGGAATGTCTTTGAAGTCGGTGATTGATAGGATTCTCGAACCCCAATCTTGACTTACTCGGTCGACGACCTGTAGTCCTGGTAGCGATAGAATCTGTAGTGATAATAACAATGTCGACTCTGCTTTCTAAGCGAAACCAGACAGGAATACGAGCAGGCAGATTTTCAGTTGACTTTTGAGATCAACTAGCAGATTTGATGTGCCTAAAATTTTCTTTCTCCATACGAGGGGAAATTGCTTGTCCCACTCATTTAAGTAACTCATTAACTGAGTAGCCCTCTTCGGCAGTTAGTCTCTGAAAAATTGAACTGAGTCGGGTGACAGAAGTAGATTTCTTTTTCTCCACTCCCTGTTCATGAAGTGTCGGTAACGTGGCGGCAATTTTTCGGATACTCGCGTATCCATTAAAGGATGGAGTCTACTTCCTTGAAGAAGTGAATATGTTTCCAGTAATCTTGATTCATCTTGGTGAGGATCTTCGTTAACAGTTATCTCCTTAGGAGCGTTGGCTTTAATGGCCTCAGAACTCTTCTATTGTGGTTTCTCCTTTGAGTTCAGGTTATTGGTGCAGTTCTTGAACTCGATTCAATTTCGAATACTGATGGTGGGACAGTTAATCCCTCTATCGGATCTTAAATGATCATTACTTTTTTCCCCTTAGCAATAGCGGGGACAACAAGCTTGGTAGGTGTCATGGTGGCAACAGTAGTCTTGGCCTTCTTATAAGAATGGAACTCCTGAAGACAGTTCAAGCTGAACTCAGCAGACGGCTCTCGAATTTCGGGAGCAATGACTTTCATTATGAAGAACGTGGCCTTCCCGAGGATAACCTCGAGGTCTTCAAATCCGGCTCCAAACTTAATGGTAGGAGCAAAATTACGGGCTTCATGGCTTGTCGGCAAGTTGCAAGAAAAATTCAACGTTGGGTAGGCCATTGCAACAACTTTAAAACAGAAAGCTCTGGGGTTAGCTATTTGGCCAAAACCTTGTAATCATAGTTTGTGGGGATTTTAAAATTTTTAGTAAAAAGGTGATTTAAAAGTAGAAAATTTTAAGTTATTTTGAAGCGTGTGCTGCACAACACAATTTAATTTAATTTGCAAAATAGCAAGTCAAGCTTGAAAGGGTGATACAAAGTGCTTAGAACCCAGTGCGAGACCCATTTAGCAACACAAAATGCCCAGGTGAAACTAGTCCACCAACACACCTATTGGGGCTCTAAACCCACATGAAGATTTAAAGAGTCCTTAATGGCCTACTGAAATCCACTATTCAAAAGTGATTGAATAGAGAATCCTGAAGTCCAAAGAGTTGGTCATACTTTCCCAAGACAAAAATAAGTAAAGTATGTTAATGGACGAAGAGTAATTTGGTCCAAGAGGGACATGAACACATTACTGATGTGTGAAGATAACATTTTCTGATTTAAATGAAGAGAAAAACTTGTCCCCAATGGAGTCGCCAGAAGCTGTCGGCACTATTTTTGGTTGACAAGTTATCCGTAAGAAGCTGTCAGTCACCAGAATCTAAATCTCGTCGCCCGCTTTGGAAAGACATTATAATTTAAATATATATAAGTTTTAGAAAAAGATGAAATCAAACTGACCCCATATTTTTCATAGTTTAAATGAAATGGTGTTGTACCTCAAACCCTATATCTATCCCCAAGGATAAACACAAGACTTGAGGATGAGGCTCGATCAAATAAACTAAGAAATATATGACGTTCGTTTGGTCTGTGACCAAAGGAAAATATGTTGAGATTTTCATACCTATTTTATACTGTTTTTGATGATATTACACTTTAAAGAAAGGTATTTTTGATGTTTTGTTGCAGGAATGATGAATTAGGGTCATTGGAGCAAAAAGATGCAAAAAGGAGCAAATTTGGAGCAAAAAGGACAAAAATGTGGAGAATTGAACTAGTACACCGACGCCAAGTTTTTCCCGAGACTACAAGACAAAATTCTTCAGAAGCCCGTCGACGGTGCCCTCGTGGCCGCCGACGGCAAGATCGACGGTTATGCCTACTCAATCTTTGGATGAGGCCAAATTTTGAAGGGATGCTTAGGCAACTCTTGGGAAAGCTCATCTACAACTTTAAAAGAATATTTTTGCCGAAAATGGAAGAAGTCTAGGAAGACTTAGGAGTCTAAAGTGTGCTAGAGGCCTTGGAGGTTACCATTAGAGTGTAATAATTGTGAGGAATTCTTTGAGAGATTGTAAGAGTGGAGGGAAAGTGAGAGATTTCTTCCTCCTTGCTACTTCGAAGAGGAATTCTGTGTGCTGTAAAGAAAGGAAGAGATTCAGAGCAACTTCAAGGAGTGTTCTTGGGGAGAAATTAGAGATAAGTTATTTACTTGTTGTAATTTGTATGACTTTGATTTTATATACGACTTCCAAGTTTTGTTGTGTTTTCCCCATGACTTCTGAGTAGTTTTCTCTGTCTTTCTCCTTATCTCGAGATTTGTGAAATGGTGAAGCCATGAAAATTTTTAAGAAATTGTGATGATCTTTTTTAGATCTTTATTTACTTTCAATCCGGCCAATTGATTTGTTAAACTATGTTGAGTTTTACAACTAAAGTGAAAGGTTACATCCAAGATTCAGGGAGGTAAAAGCCATTGGAAGTTGGCTGCAAATAAATAGGGAAATATTATTATCGGGTGAAGAATTGGAGATGTTAGAGTGAAAGACTAAAATCTACAGTTTGGTCCTATCGTTTAGGTGCTGATGTGTAGATGTTAGCCCTCAGGTGAGGGGATTGTGGGAGCTCCGAAGTGAGAGCCGATATCCTCCCAGCCTAGCCGCAGAATCAGTTACCAAGCATAGGATTAGTCAATGTTCTTTATGCATGGACCAAAGGGTAAAGAATATGTATGCTCCTATTTGACACAATATAAATTGAACTAATTCATTTTATCCATTCACTATAATTTCTTGACAAGGAGAAGGATGCTTTCTTATATATTGAATTTCACAATTACACCATATTTTCTATCATTAGTTACTTATTAGTTATTAAAACTATATATTTATTTCAATTGCCTATTAGTGACAGATAAGCATATTGAACGTAGTTGTTGTGATTAAAGTCTTGCTTTTCTAAAGTCTTAGTCCGTAATTCTAAACAACTCTCTGTGGGATCGATATCTAGGACTCCATTAGAGCCATATATTACTTGAGCGATACGTATACTTGCATTGACAAATTTGACTTTAACATTATTGAATATTATAACTATACATCTTAACCAAATCAGACACATCTATAAAGTCACGATCAAGTCTTTGGACACAGTTGCTGGAAATTAAATCTTCTAGTAGCGTCATCAAATTCTTGTATTTGTCGATTACCAAAAAAAGTCGGTCAAGTTTTTGACGCCGTTACCAGGGAGTGATTGAGTGAGTGAGTAAAATCACTATCATAGTAATTGACAAATTAGGATTATTAGAAAATTTTTTCTTAAATTGCAACTTATTTTTATATTTATATTTACGTTAATTATATTATTGAGTACTGATTTCAATTTGTATGCGTAAATTGGGACCTGAAAACCTTATACCCTACGATTCGGAATTACAACACACTGTTAGAAGGATCAAAAATTAAGAAGAGAACCTAGAAATTATGATACAATGGAAAACAACCTGAACAATCACGGAATAGAAAATGAGCACCAACCCAGACCCTTAAGAGATTATGCAAATTCTATAGCAGATGCGATTCACTTATCTATCCAAAATCCTGATATAGCTGCTATTTCATTTGAGCTTAAACCTGCTATTATTCAAATGATACAAAACAATCAATTTGGATGTACACCAAATGAAGATCCTAATTTAGAGCTCACTAGTTTTTTAGAACTATGTGCTACTTTTAAATATGCTAGAGTCTCAAACGATGCTGTTAGACTTAGAATTTTTCCTTTTACACAGAGGGATAAGGCTAATATGTGGTTAAATTCATTAGCACCTGGATCTATTAGAACTTGGGGAGAACTTTCACAGAAATTTCTATCCAAATATTTCCCTTCATCCAAAACTACTAAACTAAGAAATGACATAACATGGTTCTGTCAGATTGATGGAGAGTCAATATATGAAGCTTGAAGAGATTTAAAAATCTTCTTAAGAAGTGTCATCATCATTCGTTACCAGATTGGTTACTAATTCAAACTTTTTATAATGGATTAGTGGGATCTCTTAGATCGATCATAGATGCTACGGCTGGTGGTTCTCTAATGTCAAAACCTTTTGATGAGGCTTATTCATTAATAGAAGAGATGGCTACTAACAATTTTTCATGGCCCTCTGAGCAGGTAAATACTAAAAGAGTAGCTAGTATCCATGATTCTGAATCAATATGTATGTTAGCTTCGTAGATTGCTGCAATATCAAAGAAATTAGATCATTATGGGATGAATTATTCTTCAACACCTCCTATGTTGGAAGAAAATTCTTCTGGGCAATTTGTGGATGTTCAACCTTCATATGAGACCTTAAATGCTATTAATAGACCCAACAACCCATATTCAAATTATTATAACCTAGGTTGGAAAAAACATCCAAATTTTAATTAGAATAACAATTCTTCTACAAATCAACAATGTGCAAACAGCCCGGTGAACCCACTAGGAAATTCATCTAACTAGGGAAATGTTGTCTATAGACCTTCTTATCCTCCAAGATTTAATAGTAATACTCAAATCAAGGAGAAGAAGTTTTCTATGGAAGAGCTAATATTAAACATGGGTCAACAATTACAGAATCAAGGAAATCAATTACAAATTCAAGGAAATCAATTACAACATCAAGGAACTGCTATTAAGAATAT
>NEWO01000785.1:234812-268865 GCA_003013225.1 Phalaenopsis aphrodite | reverse complement strand
TTTGCAGGTATAAAAGTACAGTATGAAAGTACAAGAAAGACAACGTTGAAAACTATAAAAGTGTACCTGACGAGTCTTCTCGTTCCACCACCTGAAACTTAAAATGCATGTTAAGGCAGTTTATGAAGAGCAGGAAAGGTAAAGTTCTTGTGGCTTTCCTAACCCTATGTCATGATTTGGTGAGTCTTTAAAACTTTAATTAAGGATGATTTCATTGAGCGAAGAATATTAAGTTTAATAGGCCTCTGAGGTATCCAACAAGTTAGGAGGGGAAGCAGGTCCATGCCTCCCTCTCACCAACTGATGAAAAGCCTCGAGTCCATTTAAACTTATTATGTTGCTTAGTCCTGTGAATACCCTTATTACTCAGTGAGCACTGATGTCTTAATTATCCCTATGAAAGCGGTAATTATCATTTGTGATTCAATTTAAGAATTACGTGGGTGAAGATCCTTAAAGAGGCAAGTTAGTATTGTTGGAATACTTAGCCAAATTTTTAATCCTAATTGGGCTTAGTGGTGTTTCAAGGATGTTTGATTTTGTTATGTTTATTTCTCTAATCCTCATTTAGTTAATTTTGGTTTGGCCTAAATCACCACTAAGCCCTTAAAACCTATGTGAGTGTCTTAATTAGCTTTGAAAAGGGTTAAGCCTTAAGTGGTCATGATTCATGATTTGGATTTTATTTGAAAATTAAGATAGGGGTATTAAATTGATTAATTATTGACTTCAAAATACATACCCCTAAGCCCAGGATCATTTGATTTTGATAAACTTCCAAATTTTAATAATTTAGGAATTTATTAACTTAATTAAGAAAGTGAGATTGGTTTCTACCAATTAACCCTTTTATGTTTCAAACATCAAATGAATTGATTAAGAATAGAGGTTACCCATTTCCCTCCTTGACTTAAGCCTAAATGTTAATTAAGACTAAATTTCCAAAATTACACATTTGCCCCTAAGACTCTAACAATTCATAATTTGTCAAATTAAATTCATATGACTTTGATATTTTTATCCTACCTCATTCGTGGGTCAATTAAGATATTAGAGGAGAAAATATGATTTTTCAGAATTTAATTTATTTTATATAATTATTTTCATGCAAAAATAGGATTTTTTAAAGAAAATTCCTAACTTGACCAACATAAATTCTAATCCTTTGAAATTTTTACTAGAGGTAGATCTAGACTAGAGAGATCTTTAGACTAAATTTCATAATTTTTTGAATTCTTTGTTATTTATTAGAATTATTTTAATTTCTGCGATATTTAATAAAAATAAAATATTTTAGGTGGTGAAAATTAAGTTTTGTATTTTTGAAAAGTCTCTCTGAGGTTAGAGAACTCAGAGGAATAAATTTAATAATTTTTTTAATTTTTCTTTGATTTATTGGAATTATTTTAGTGAAAACTCGTTCTTAGCTTTTAAAAAATTATTTTTAAGTTTTGAAATTCAATATCTTTATTTAGGAAATCAGGAAAAATATTCTAATTATTCTTAAGTGATTAGAAAATAATTTAGAACATTTCCATGAGTTTTATTATTTTTTGTGATTTTTATGAGTTTTTAATTATTTTAAATATTTAAAATAGGCTAAAAATCAAGTTTTTATTTTAAATATAATTTTATTTTTATAAAATACTCTTGATTATAGAGAACTCAAGAAACTAAGTTTCATAATTTTTTTAGTTATATTTTAATTTTTAAAAATCATTTAATTGTCAAAAGGGGTATTTATCTTTAAAAATCAACTTAAGTTATCAAATGAACTCAAAAGATTTTGAACTTTTTATGATGAGTTCTATGGATCATAAATCACAACGGAGATAAAAAATCAAGTCATTTAAATGTTTGTATTTTTCAAAATTAATTATTTTAGTGATTTAGTGTTTGTAAAATTTAAGGGTATTTTAAATGAATTGACCCATGAAATTATTTCCAAAGGCTTCTCTAGTCATGACAGACCTTCCAAAACTTTTTTAAGATTTTCTAATCAATATGATAGTTTCCATGATTATTTTAAGGAAATAATGTGCAATATCTTGAAAAATATGGATCTTTGTATATGAACCTCCTCTGACATTAAAAAAATTAAAGGATGTTTCCCTTGATAGAGGCTACAACATGCCAAAATTTCAAGCCAAGGAGATGTGTCAATATGTATGGAAAATCAAATGATTCAAAACAGTGTTTAATTAATTAAAAATAAAATATGCATCAAATGGACTTGAAATTTACATTATTCTCCTCTATTCACTGAGCAAGAGGGTATTTTTATTTTATTTTTGTGATATTTCTACACAAAGTTATGAATTTTCTAAGTTATGGGTATTTAAATAAATAAGAAAAAGCCCTATTTATCTATTTAAACTGTACGTGCTGACTAGATCTTAGACAGCTCCGAAGGCATGCGTGGCGCGCTCTGGTTGGACGCCGCCATCCACGTAGCTGCTGACTCGGCCCACGGTTTATGTCTCGGAGCGCTGTCTGGCTCGATCTCCACCGTCCATTTGATACACGCTCCATTGAACGACTCCTTGTCATCATCCCCAATAGAATGATCCCGTGATCGTCCACACTAAAGCCCTAAGATCTCAGCCTAGACTCAACCAAATCACCTCCGGTTTGATCCTATGGACTCGTTTAAGTGAGACGAACATATCCATATGGTAATCATACAGTTAAATTATGCCTAATTAAATGGAGAGTCAAAATAGGCTCGGGATGAGGTGAGGTTTTATACCTTTGCTCTTAGAAGTGAAGCTTCGATCAGAGGGGTTTGACACGTTCGTTGGGGTCCAAGGAGGCTAGCAATTTAGCCTCTAGTCTTGGTGTAAGGCCCAAGTAGGAATTTGATCACGACCGGATTTAGGTGTTGGTTTAGAGCTATGGTATAGGCTCTGTGGAAGGGGGATTTTAAGGGGTTTTGGCTTCTTTTAGTGTCGTGAATGTGTGGGTGAAGTTAATTTGAGTTTGGTGACCTGTGGAGGTATATTGCATTCTGCCCTGGTTTCCGACAAGGTTTTAAGCTCAAAATTGAGCTCTAACAATGAGAATTGGTTTGGAAAAATAGTTGGAATGCATTGAGGGGATCTTAGGAAAGCTCTGTGAGAAGTTTGGAGGACCTCTCTAAGAAAATTTTCAGCACACCTCTCATGGCCGTGGAGGTGAGTTTTTATAAAATTGGTCATGGGGTGGCACTCAGAGCACACGTTTGGGTACATTGTGGTGCTTAGGTGGAGGGTAGAGGAGCTCTTCAATTTGATTTGGATGAGCTGGCCTCTAAGTGTGATTTGGGAGAGGTTCCATGGGGGTGGCTCTCGGTTTTGAGCTTTTTCAGCCACTGAGCTGGCTGGCCGGCTAGGGGGAGGTGGCTAAGAGCTCAGGGAACCCAGAGGAATCCATCACAACAATTTAATGCAATTGTGCTTTAATTTCGCAAAGATATCATAAGCATGTGTATTTTTTTGAAATAATATCCCTTAATTTGGGGGACCTTTGGTCCATGGCTTGATTTAGGGGGTTTCATGGTGTTTGGGCTGGTCACTAAGTCCAACTAATGGCTGGGGTAGAGTTAATTTGGTGACTTTAGGGTGGTTAGGTCACATTTAGTGTGTGGGTCCATGTGGGTGCAAATGACGAAAACTTGGGTTTGGGCTAGGCTAGCCACTTCAATTAGCCCAAATATATATTTCATTTGGTGTAGATGATCATAAGGAACAACTTTGGTGAAGGATGGAAGTAGTTTTGAGCTCAATTGAAGGGTCAATTTGAGGGAATTTTGAATCTTAATCAATTTGGTTATGTTGGGCTAGACATGGGTCTAGCTTGGGTTAGCCTTGGGATAAGTCCAAATTGATTGTTGTAAATGGTCAATAGAGACCTCATGAGGAGTTTTCAACATGAATTGGATGCCAATTTGGAGGTTAAGGCAATCAATTGGGTGAAATTTGGGGACTTAGCCAATTTGGGGCTAAATTTGGGAATTTTGGATTTAGGCCAAAATCAAATGGATTTGAGGCTTCACCAAGGCCAATTGATGGTTGGTTTTGATGTACAAAAATGCTATCAAGATTTTGCAACATTAATTTGGGTCAATTGACTAGGCTATGTGTTCAATTTGGTGAGATTAGGTCATATGATCAAAATTGGGGCTTTAACCTAACTCAAAATTGGGCTCAAATCATGGACCAATTGAGCTTGGATTTGGTTTAGTTTGCTCATGTAAAAAGTAAACTTGAGTTTAGGATTGGAATTGGGGTCAATTGAGATCAAATTGATGGACATTTGAGTTGAATTTTGTGAAATTTGGGCCCTTAAAGGCAATTTTGGGGGTTTTGGTTAAAGATGGTAAAATTGGTCAAATTGATTCATGTGGTAGTTTAGAGAAATGAAATTAGGAATATTTGGGATTTATTGGTATTTTCTGGGAATTTTTGGAGTTTTTGAAATTTTGGGCCCAAGAGGGGTATTGAGGTACCAACCATCATCAACAAGCCATGGATCAATGGAAATCCCATTTTGGGTCCTCTACATAGTGGTCTTAGCTAAAACATAGTCCTAGGGCTAGTGGGTTTAGGGGACCATCTACATGAGTATCCCAAAAGATCAAGGGATTTAGGCTAGAAATTTGAGTTTAGGGTTGTGAGTGAATGTGAGTGTAGATGAGAGAAGTGAGTGCCTTAGCTCCAGACCAACACCTAGGGTTAACCCTAAGGTCCAGCAGTCCTAAGGTTGACTCATCTTGAGTTTCCCCCATAGTGACCCCTCCTACTAAGTATTTAGAGATTAGGACCAATATGTGGAACTTCAGGTTGAGTAGAGAAGAGTTTGAAATTTCTAGTGGTGAGGGTGCCTTTTCTAGTTTTCGAAGAATAGTCAATAAGAAAGTCCTATGGCTATACCTTAGGCTACTAAAAGGGAAAAACTAAACCTCAACCAAAAGTGAGGTCAACACCGCACAAAAGTAGAAGCACTAAAGTATTGTGGGAGATTATTTCCTTGGAAAAAACTGGCCACAGCAACTATCACTTCAGTTATAATAATGTCTCAAGATTTCTTATAAAACTCAGCTGCAAATCCATCAGGACCAGCTGCTTTATTACTATCAATAGAATTTATAGCCTCCTAAATCTCCTCTTCATCAGGGATGTCAGCAAGTTTTAAATTAGCAGTGTAATTCTGCTCAGCAGTGAAATAATTTGGATCAATAGGGACTCTGTGATTGTGCTCTTACTTCAACAGATTTTTGAAATAGCTTACAACATCATTAGCTATTTCAACATTCTCATGAAGCCAATTCCCCTCAACAATCTCAATAGCATGAATAGTACTGTATTTCCTTTTGTACTTTATCTAAGCATGATAAAATTTGGTATTTTTGTCCCCCTCCTTGAAGATGTTCAGAGCAGCTTTTTTGCTTCAGAAATTGGTCTTTATAATCAATAGAAGTAAGAAGTTTATTTTGTACAGTCAGCAATTTCTTTTCCTCAACTATACCCTCCTATTCATATTGCTCTAATCTTATAAATTCCTCCTCTAGCTCATGGACTTTAGTGAGGACATTCCCAAAAACCCGCCAACACCAATTCCTCAGAGCTTTAGCAGTTTTGAATACATACATACATACATATATATATGTAAATTTAACACCTTTTTGAAGCGGGCGACAGGATTTTGATTTCAACAGCCAACAGCTTCCAATGGGCAACTCCACAACCAAATACTGTTGACATATCCAAATGATACAAAATAAATAATTTAGTGGGATAGCGTATGAAGATCCTAATATACATCTTTCTAGTTTTATGGAATTGTGTGCTACATTTAAATATGATGGAGCGTCGAATGACGCCGTTAGATTTAGACTTTTTCCCTTTTCACTAAGGGATAAAAGTTGAGGGGTGGTTAAATTTATTAGCACTTAGATCTATAAGAACTTGGGGAGAATTATCACAAAAAATTTTATCATAATATTTCCCTGCATCAAAAACTACAAAGCTTAGAAATGATATTGCATCTTTTGGTCAGTTTGAAGGGGAATCAACATATGAAGCCTAGGAAAGATTTAATAATCTCCTTAGGAAATGTCCACATCACTCTTTACCACATTGGTTAATAATTCAAACTTTTTATAATGAATTAGTAGAATCTCTTAGATTGATTATTGATGTCGCTGCTGGTGGATCATTAATGTCAAAACCTTTTGTTGAGGCGTAGCCTTTTATAGAGAAGATGACTACTAATAATTTTAAAAGGTCCTTTGAACGGGTGAGTCCAAAAATTGTAGCTAATATTCATGATTATGATGCATTAACCATGAAAGTTTCTCAAATTGTTGATCTTTCGAAGAAAATAAATCAATGTAGAAAGAGCTATACTCAAATGCCTCAAGTGTTAGAGGAAAATTCATTAGGACCAATAGTAGATCTTCTATCATTGTATGAAACCTTGAATGATATAAATAATAGATGGAACAATTCTTACTCAAATTATTATAATTCAATTTCAAAAAATCACCCAAAAGTAAATTGGAATAATAATAACACTGCTACTGCTAATCCTCAATGGGTGAACAACTCAGTGAACCCATAGGAAAATTTAAACAACCAGGTGAACACTAACTATAGACCTTCTTATCCTCCATGTTTTATTAGTAACCCACACTTTAAGGAGAAGAAATTATTTATGGAATAATTAGGTTTAAACATGAGGAATCAATTATAAAGTCAAGGGAACCAATTAGAAAGTCAAGGGAATTAATTACAAAGTCAGGGAGCTGAAATTAAAAATATGAAAACTCAATTGGGGCATATTGCTTCTGCACTTAGTAATAGACCTCTAGGAACTCTCCCTAGAAATACTAAAATCAATCCAAAAGATCAAGGTAAGGAACAAATTAAGGCTATTCAATTAAGAAGAAAAAAAAGTATTGGAAACAAGAGTACAAAAAGAAACTGAAGTTGAAAAAGAGAATGTGGAAATTGAAAAAGAAAATGATAATATATATATATCCAGATTTAGAATATCTGCTTAAGCCAATGAAAATTATTATAGAAAGACCACCACCTTGTTTCCTCAAATATTGAAACAACAAGATAGAGGTAAATGATTTTCAAATTTTTTAGAAATTATTAAAAAATTAACAGTAAATATTCCCTTCGTTGAAGCCTTAGAGCAAATGTCGTATTATGTGAAGTTTAAGAAGGATATACTAAACAAGAAAATGAATTTTACATATCACGAGACTGTTGCACATAGAAAAAAGTGTAGACAATTATTCAAAAAAAGCTTCCTGAAAAACTTAAAGATCTGTGTAGTTTCACTATTCTTTGTGTGATAAGTGAAAATTTTTTCAGAAGAGTCTTATGTGATTTGGGAATCAGTATTAACCTCATGCCTCCATCAACTTTTAAATAGTTGGAAATAGGAGAAATTTCCCCCACATCTCTAACTCTTCAATTACCTGATCATTCTATTACTTATCCTAAAGGAGTTGTAGAGGATGTTTTAGTAAAGGTTGATAAAATTATCTTTCTTGTTTACTTCAATGTGTTAAAGAAATTCATATTATTTTGGAAAGACCATTCCTTGTGACTGGAAGAGCTATGATAGATGTTCAAAAAGGAGAATTAACTATGAGAGTTAATGAACAAGTGGTAACATTTGATATTTTAAAATTAATGAAATATCCCTTAATAGAAAAAGATGATGTATGCTTTTGAATGGAAATTTATGATTATTTTAGAGATGATCATTTTAAGGAAAAGTTCAAAGAGAAAATAGAGAGTGAAGATGTGAAATGTAAGGATGATCATGAAATGGAAGATGATCATGATGAGATAGATAATGAAGAATTGGATTATGTTCAGGAAAGATTTGAGATGTTGGATACTATAAAAAATGATGATAAAATTCTAATTTCATCTATCATAAAACCTTTTGAACTTGAAATGAAAATTCTCCCTAATAATTTGAAGTTTGTGTTTTTAGGAGAATTATCTACTTTATCATTTATTGTATCCTCAGATTTAATTGATTTACAAGAACAAAAATTATTGGATACATTAAAAAGAAACAGAAAAGATTTTGGTTGGACTATAGCGGATATTAAAGGAATCAATCCTTTGATCTGTAAGCATAAAAGTTTATTAGATGAATAAAGTAAACCTAGAGCTGATCCGTAAAGGAGATTAAATCCAATGATGAAGGAATTAGTAAAGAAGGAAATTTCAAAATGGTTAGATGTTGGAATTAAATATCTGATTTCAAACAGTGCTTGGGTAAGTCCAATTCATTGTGTTCCTAAGAAAGGAGAAGTGGCCATTATCGTGAATGAAAGAAATGAAATAGTACCAACAAGACAAGTCACTGGTCGGTGAATTTGTATCAATTATAGAAAAAAAAATGCAATCACTGGGAAAGTTCACTTTCCTTTAACTATTCTAGATCAAATGTTGGATAGATTAGCTGGGCACTAATATTATTGCTTTTTTGGATGGATGTACCAATTATCACCAAATCCATATTGCTCTTGATGATGAAGAAAAGGCCACGTTTACTAGCCCATATGGAACTTTCTCTTTTCGAAGAATGTCCCTTGGGGTTTGGAATGCACCTGCAATATTTCAAAGATGTATGATGTCAATTTTTAGCAAGCTGGTTAATAATGGAATAGAAGTTTTTATGGGATTTTTCTATATTTGGAATTTCATTTGACACTTGTTTAAATAATTTAGAAAAAGTTTTAGAGTTATGTGAAAGAAGAAATTTAGTTTTAAATTGGGAAAAGTGCAATTTATGATTGCAGGAGGAATTATACTTGGGCATAAGATTTCCAAACATGGCATGGAAGTAGACCATGCAAAATTCAAATTATTGAAAAATTATCACCTCCTACTACAGTGGGACGGGTTAGAAGTTTTCTAGGACATGCTGGTTTTTACAGGTGATAGATTAAAGATTTTTAAAAAATCACTAAGCCTCTATGCCAACTTTTAGAGGAAGATAAGAAATTTGATTTTAATGAAGAATGTTTAAAAGCCTTTGAATTATTAAAAGAAAAATTAATCACTGGTCCTATAATAGTTTCACCTGATTGGGAGAAATTGTTTGAACTAATGTGTGTTGTTAGCGATTATGTGATTGGAACTGTTTTAGGGAAAATGTGTAAAAAAATGTATAAAGTTATATACTATGCTAGTAAAACTCTTAAGGATGCATAAATTAATTATAACACTACTGAAAGAGAGTTATTAGTTATTGTATATTCTTTTGAAGAATTTAGGTCACTAAATGTATAGTGCATACAGATCATTCAACAATCAAATATTTAATGCAAAAGAAGGATGCAAAACCAAGATTAATCAGATGGAAACTTTTAATGCAAGAATTTGATTTTATGATTGTAGATAGAAAAGGAGTTGATAATCAAGTAGCCGCTCATTTATCTAGACTGGAACCACATGAATTATCTGATTTTGAAAAGGAAATAATCAAAACATTCCCTGATAAACAACTTTATAATATTAAGGAAAGGAATTTACCTTGGTATGCTGATATTGTGAACTATATTGTGAGTAATATTTTACCACATGAATTAACAATGCAACAACAGAAGAAATTTATATATCATGCCAAATTTTACTGTTGGGATGATAGTTATACAAATAATGTAAGGATCATATTATTAGAAGATGTGTGCCTTATGAAGAAATTGAACCAATTATTCAAAGATCTCATGATTCAGAATTTGGAAGACATTTTGGAACTGATAAAACTGCACATAAGATTTTACAATATGGATTCTTTTGGCCAACTATTTTTAGGGATAGTTATAGATATATTAAAACATTTGATCGATGTCAGAGAGTAGGTAAAATTTCTAGAAGAAATGAAATACCTCTAACTTTTACATTAAAATTTAAGATTTTTTATGTTTGGGGTTTAGATTTTATTGGATCATTTATTCCTTCATTTGGTAATTTATATATATTGATTGTTGTAGTTTATGTATCAAAATGGATAGAAGCAATAGCTTTACCCAAATGTGATGCTTGGAGTGTTTCAAAATTTTTAATAAAAAGTATTTTGACAAGATATGGAATGTCGAGGTTAATCATTGCTGATGGTGGATTTAATTTTAGGAATAATCTGATTCAGATATTGGTTGAAAAATATATTATTATGCACAGAATCTCTATAGCTTATCATCCCTAAACTAGTGGTTTAGCTGAGTTATTTAATCGTAAAATTAAATGAGTTTTGAAGAAAACTATAAATCCCCATAAATTATATTTGTCTATTAGATTAGATACTGCATTATGGGCATACGAGACTACTTATAAAACTCCTATAGGAATGTCTCCTTATAGATGAATTTTTGGAAAGACTTGTCACTTACGAGTATAATTCGAACATAAAGCATATTGGGCGATGAAAGAATTAAATTTCAATTTAAAGGATGCTGGTGAGAAAAGATTATTGCAAGTGAGTGAATTGAAAGAAATTGGAAATGAATCTTACAATAATGACAGAATTTATAAGGAGAAAAAGAATATATGGCATGATCGAAAGATTATAAAAAAGAAATTTGAACCTGGACAAAAAGTTTTGTTATATAATACGAGATTGAGATTATTTCCTGGGAAACTAAAGTCTAGGTGGATAGGACCTTTAACTGTTATAAAGTTTATCAATTTGGTGTTGTTAATATTGAAAATCCTAAAAATATAATATTATTTAAAATTAATGGGAAAAAATTAAAACCCTGTTTTCAGAGATCTCAACCAATTTTTAGAGAAGTTTTAATGTTGAGTCAACCTGATTAAAATTAAGATTATTGGGCTTTGTGGGAGACAAACCATATTTATTTTTAAAATTTAGTTTGTTTGAGTTGTTATTACTATTAGTTAATTATATATTTGAGTCTTGCTCACTCATATATATTAATAATGATAATTAATGGATCGTATCGAAAATTTGGTACATTTCCGGTCAAAATAAAGTTTGGAGCGCTCGCTGCTTTGGTGCTGACGATGCCAAAATGGGTGTCGATGGAGCCCATTTGCATAGAGATAGGCAAATTTTTTGGGATAGACCGCCGACGACGCCTTATTCAGGGCCGAGGGCGCTGATGACCAGAAGACGATTATTGGGTTTAAATTTGCAATTTTTGGCTGATTTAGGTGAGATTTTCACCCCTATAACTACCTAAACTCAATTTTTAAACCCTTGAACTCCATACAAATAAAAAGATAAATCCCAAATTCACACCCCATGGCTTCCAACTCTTTAGAATCTTTAAGATTCTGAGTTTTCAATAGGAGAAAGTTTATCAGTTTGGAAGCACAACAACTTTTCAACAAAGTTTTGGTGAAGAGTAGACTAATCAAAGAGAGACACTTCGAAAATCATGGTTTGAATGGTCTAAATACATGAGTAGAGGAAATTATTACGCAGAGCTTTTGGAAGTTTTTTTTTACACTACTGTCGTCGTAGTCATTCCTGTGGTGAAAGAGATTTACACTAATCTTCTTGGCATCAACAAAGGGGTCGTCTATGTGAGAGGTTCGTTTGTACCATTTACTCTTTCAAGGATTAACGACTTATTTATGAAAGAAAATGTGAAAACATATAATTACACAAATTTTGCCCCTACGAGAGACAACATGATGAGATTTATCAATTTCTGATGGATGAAAGTGAAGATTGGGAGATAAGAGAAAACATGTATGTAAGTTTCTCTGCTACATTATTAAATCATGTGTCGATGCAATGAAATTTCTTCATATCTGCAAAGTTACTCCCAACTATGAAAATTAGCAAAGTGACTAAAGAAAGTATGATTCTGGATTATTGTATTCAAATGGGAAGGCCTATTGATATTGGTACTATAATTGTGAAATTTATCTTGGGATTGATTGTACATGGATCTGAATATGGGCTTGGTCATCCTTCCACTGTATTTCTTCTCTGCAGCCAATCACAAGTGTCATGTAAAAGTTGGGAAAAAGTGCATCTTCCTTCAAAGCCCCAGGACCCAAGTAATTTGTTTGACTGCCAATCAATTGGAGATGAAAATGATATGAGCATAATTGCGAACCAAACATCTTAGAGTTCACAACCTATTCTACCCTACTTTCCTGAAAGTTCACAGTTGATTCTGAAGAAGATTAAGACATTGGAGAAAGAGGTAGAAAATCTTATGAATTCAATTAATAATATCTCAAATTCATTTGATCATCTAGATTGATGGATGAAGTAATATTTTGATCACATTGGGCGTATTGAAGAGGGTTTGATACATTTGATGAAGAGAAAGGCTTGGATTATTGAAGATTCGACTGACAAATTCCCGTATCATCCTTTTTATAATTTCTTTGTGCACAAAAAATCCATGGGAGATATCAAAGGAGAAGATAGCAATGATAGTGATGAGGAGTAGTGACTCTACTTTATATCTAGTATTTAGTAATTGAAATTTAATATACTAGGTGTGCTTAGTGTTTAGATTGTTGTACTTTATGATTTTAAATTTATTATGCTTGGCATTTGTGTTTATGTTTGGTTTTTAGTGCTAGAGTATTGTGGTTTTGTGGGATGCTGAAATTTTATGTTGTTTGGTTTGATGAACTTATTTATTTGAGTGCTCAAATGTGTATGTTTGTAATTTGGATTTTTTATATATATTAAAGTGATGTTTTGTGTTGTTTATGTAAAATTGATATTAGTTGATCACTTTATTATTATGTTTGATGCTTAAAATAGCTAATTAGATGCTGATGTGATTTTGAAATGATCAAAATTGCAAAAAGAAAATTCCTTTTATTCGGGACCCTGAAATTTGAGCTGGTGTCAGTGGTGCCAGAATGAGCGCCGGCAGTGCCAGAATGGGCGCCGACAGCGCCCATTTACAGATCCTTTTGGCTTGCAACTTAAGTAGAGCGCCGAAAGTGCCCAAAACCTGAAATGCCGAGATTTGACTCAAAATCGTAAATTAACCGATGGACCTGCCATTTTCACCCTTCTGCTAGCCATGATATTCTTTCTGCCTCCAAGAACAATACTCTTTCTAATGCTATGGAGCATTTGATGATACAACATGGTGACATTGAGATACTACACGATCAAATAACTGGATTTGAAGGAAGAAATGATAACAATGATGAGTACACAAGAAAAAGGGTTGAGGACGATATATTTTACCTTGATGCTCAGGTTAGATTCATGAGGGGAGACTCTGGTTTGATCTTTGCTACTTGTCCCCGCTATACTTTGTACTAACCAGATGAAGAACTAGAAAATGCAGGAGATGATTTTTTCGTAGTTTATTTTAGATCTTGGATCATATGTATTTGTAATCTGTTTTTTTATATGATTGTACTGTGTTAAAACTATAATGTGATTGCGATGACTCAATGTTTGTTTATTTTTTCCATTAGTTTGAAATTGAAATAGTTATATATTTGTGGTAATTGTTTAAAGTTTATGTTTTAAATTTTTCTTTACCCTGTAAATCTCTAATATATTATGTGTAGAAAAGCTTCTAATTGTTTCAGGCCTACTAGTTCAAATTTTTGATTAATACTTGCATAGCTTCAATTTATCAAAAGCCCGCTACAAAAGGTAAAACTTCTTGTGTCTTTTTACCTCTACTATTGTGTTTAATGAAAAACTTAAGTTTGGGGAAAGAAAAATTAACTTTTAGTTGTCCTCAATAAAAATATATTTTTTTTTTCAAAATTAATTTTACTATGATTTTTGATATTAGAACTTAACTTTAGATAACTAAATTTTTAATTTTATTTAAATATCTTATAAGGATTAAGTGAAAATTTTTAGTAATGGAGGTTAACTTTATAGGCCAAAATATTTACTATAAAAGGATTAGACTATATTTGATTATTTAAAGTAAAGGAAAACTATATTTTTGAAATATTAAGAGTCTTAGAAGTTTATATGAAAGAAAAAAAAAATTGAGACTCTATGATGAATCACTGACAAGTAATATACATTTATAAAGTAATATCACAAGTTCCTACTTTAGGAAGAGAATAGTGAAATTCAAAATTATTAAAGGCTATCCAGATATAGTAATCCTCACATAAAAATAAATAAAAGGATTGAAAAGAATTCCCTAAAGAAAATAAAAGAAGGGATTGAAAATTAGTCCATATGTAGAAAAAGAAAATATATGTGAGGAGAAGCTTTAGGAGATGCCTGAATTTATATTAATTACATTTCTGAATTTATATTCAAAGTATTAGCATCCTTACTAATAGAGTTCACATAGATTTCTTTTTCATATTATTCTTCCATGTGCCATTATTGTGACAAATTATAATTATTCTTGAATTTAATATGATATTAGAACTCTTAAACTTGATGACTAGATGGTCTTACACCTATAATTTTGACCTAACTTTTCTGAAAGTCTTCTATTATATTTATTTAAACCAAAAATAATTATATTTTTAAAGTAAAGTTCACTGCCATGAATCATAATTTTATATGGTAGAAGAATTAATTGAGGACAAGTAATAGTTAAGTTTGGAGATTTTTGACACAATAAAAATATGTTAGATTTTTCATATGTATTTTTACTCATTTTTTGTGATATTGCACTCTCAATGAAGGTATTTTTCATGTTTTGTTGCAAGTGTGATGATTTAAGGTATTTGGTGCTAAAGAAAGCAAAAAAAGGAACAAATTTGGAGTGAAAAGAGGCAAGTTAGACAAATCTGCCTACTGGCACTGACAAGGCCCTATCCAACGCAGACAGTGCCCAATTCTAGAGAGTTCAGAACATTTGAAGCGATAGAGTGTTTACGGCACCTGATGTCAGTTTGAGCCTGAATTCAATGTATTTGGACGGATTTTGGAGGGTTTCTTGAGGAACCTCTTGGGAGATTTGTTCTAAATAAATTTAAAGTGTTTTGGCACCCTAGTTCGGTGTTGTGAGTCTTCTGGGAGTATTTTCTCCTTGTTTGGAGAGTGTTGTGAGTGTCCAGGGTTTGTGAGAATCTTGTGAAGGATTCCTCTCTAAGGAGTGTAGGAGGAGAAGGAGAGTGAGAGATTGTTTCTTCCTTACTTATCTAAAGAGAGAATTGTGTGTTATTGTAAAGAGAGAAGATAATTCAAATGAACTTCAGGGGATTTTCTTGGGGAAGAAATTGAGATAAGTTGTGTTTACTTCTTATTGTTTGTGTGACATTGATTTTATATATAAAATCCTTCCTCATGAATTCTGAGTAAATTTACTTATCTTTCTCCTTGCAATGAGATGTGGTGAAGTGATGATTTAGATTAGATGTGTCAAATTAATGCTAAAATGTTGTCATGATTTTATACTTTGTGCTTCATTTACTTTTTGATCTGGCCAATTGAATTGCTATAACTTATTGTGAAACATACAATCTGGAAGGACTATCTGTTCTACAACAAAAGTGAAGATCACAATCAAATTCCATGGATGGTGAAGTTCATTGGGGTTGAATGCAAATAAATAGGGAAATATATTTTATTGGGTATAGAATTAGAGATTTTAGAGTGACACAATAAAATCCCCAATTCAGTCCTAGTGGTTGGAAACTAAAGCGAAAGTTAGCCTTCAGGCAAAAGGAGGTGGGAGCTCTGGAGTGAGAGCCAGTATCCTCCCAGCCTAACCATGGATTTAGGGACTAAACCTAGGATTAGCCAATGTTCTATATAGCACTCAGCAAAGGGTAAAGAACAGGTATGCTCCTATTTGGAAAAATACAAGGTCTTCACTAATCTTTATCTTTCACTGACCAAAGTATCATTGTAAAGGGGAGGACGCCTTTTCCATATATGAAACTTTCAATATAAAACCTAATTTTGCTTTAGATAACTTTGATAGAAACTTAGAAAGTAACTTTTGTAAACTTAAATGTTTAAGCATCATTACACTCTAGCAACCTTAATTTTTTACAGCACGTGCATTGTGATTTTGATATTGAAATTCTGTACTATAGAGATACATGTACTTGCGTTTATATAATTGTGATTAAATAAAAGATATATAAAATTAATAAAAAATAGAAAGTACACATCAAGTTTTGGAACCGTTGTCGGAGATTAAAGTCTTCAAGTAGTGGTGTCAACTTGATGAAACTTAGCATATAAAAAAGTCACTATTATAATTTTATAGAGAAAGGAAAATTATTTTAGAGAGAAGGGAGTCTCCTTGGAGAGGAAAAAGTTCTAGAGGCTTGCTTAGATTTGGAGGAGAAGAAGAGAAGTGGGAGATATTTTCTTCACTACAGTTCTAAGAGAGATTAGATTGGAATTGTAAGGAAAGTGAGTGTTTCAAAAGAACTTGAAGGATTTCTTGGGAAGGATTTTAAGATAATTTATGTACTTCATTTATTTTACTTAGTCTTCTTTTGTAAACTTTTATTTATTTATAAATCCATGTGTTGTTGTTTATTCCCCTTGAGATCTGAGTAGTTTCCTTTGTATTTCTCCCTGCAATGAAGAATAATTATGTGTAGGAATGAAGTTCAGTAAAGATGCTTTTAATTCCATAAAGTGTGTTGATTAAGACTCCATGAGTAATTTACTTATCGATTTGGCTAATTGATTTGTTAAAATCTATTGTGAATCATAGTGGCCCAATAAAGGCTATGCTTACACAAAAAAGTAAAAATCATATGTGGTCTCATGGATGAGAATTTAGTCCATGGGATTAAGTACAAATAAATAAGGAAATAAGTTCTGATAGGCGTAGAAATATGGATTTTATACTAACAGACTAAAATCTCCAATTTGGTCTAGATGTTTAGAAACTAAAGTGAGATTGTTGGCCTTCAGGTTAGAGGTTATTGGGAACTCTAGAGTGAGAGCTACTATCTTCCCAGCCTAACTACGAGTTTAGGGACTAAACTCTAGATTAATTAATGTTCTTTATGCACTTTAGAGAGAGTGAAGAATATGTATGCTTTTATTTGGCACAATTCATTAATTACATTTAATATTATTTTATTCCTATACTGATTATAAACTCATTACAAGGGGAAGGCTATTTTATACAAATTTGAACACTTCTATAAATTATTAGTTTAGAATTTCTTAAGTGGCAACTTTACATTTTAGTCTTTTTAAATTATCTTGCTTTTACATTTCTACATTTTCTTAGCATACTTAGCATTCCGTTTAATTATGTAAAATTAGGTAATACACAAAAACTTTGTATAATTTCCTCTATAATTTAACATTAGCTTAAAAAATATTTTACTAAAGTAATCCTATAAGAGTTTTGTCTATATCTCTATGATCGACACTTAGAACTCCATTAGATCCCTATATTACTTGAAATGATATGTATACTTACGTAGTAGCCATAGTGTGTAAACCAATTTATCAACTTATTATAATAATTAATTTTGCACAATAACCATTAAAAATATAAATTGGCTGAAGCCTTTGACCATATTTCTAAACTAAAATTATTGTGTAACTGCAAGTCGGGCATCAGGCGCCTAAGCACCAAACCTACCTGCTCAGCAAAAACCAACCAAATGACCCTTATTTAGGTCACTTATGCATGAGCTCATCCCTGACTTTTTTGTGGAGATCTGAGTGTGATACTAAGGGATCCCTTGCTCCATGAATTTGTGATCATTCTAGAGCTCTTAGAGAGTGAAATTCATCTTTCTTAGGTAAATTTTTCTCATATTGACCTTGCATTTTTTTCTTCTTTCGGGAAACATTTGGGTTTTTTGGAAAATAGTGGAGATGAAAAGGGATAGTTAATTTAGCTCTAAACTTGCATATTAAGTCAATTATATCATATATTTGACTCATTTCATCATATATCATCGTATCTGAATTTTCTATGACACCCAAAACAAAGGGAGGCATAGGCAAAGTATCGTTTAATAATACAAAAATTGTGAGCTACAAGGTTCGGTTGAGATATTATGATTTTTATTTGGATGTAGACGTACTTATATTTTTAAGTTTTCCTTATCACTACAACATTGAAGTAATTTCTTTTATATTTATTTCATGTGTTGGACTCTATATTTATTGCTTCTATTATGGATGTACTGGATTTGTTCTTGCTACTCTCTGGACTTGATTGTGGAATATACTTGTTAGGATACTTTAGATCCTTTTATTGCAAATTTCATGTTAAAGATTTTGAACTGAAATTCACTTACTGTTACATACTTGTCTTTTTTGTTTACACCTATATATTTTTTTATGATAAACTCATGTAGTAGAATGTAAAATTTAGTTTTATTTTCTCTTTGTTTATATTTTTGTCTTACAATGTTATAAATGATAAAAAATAAGTTTGGGAAAGAGAAAAACTTTACTTTATTTGTCCTCAATAACATACATTTAGGTGGACATGTTTTTCTTAAATGATTTCAGGAGTGTGGTGTTAATTACAAATTACTTCAATATTATGTAATGAATGAAGTAGAATCCTTATTTAAAACTTTATGTAAATAAGCCTCACTAGAGTTAAGTAACTTATAGTTGAACATGTAGGAAAATGATGTTTCTATTCACATTTTGAAAATGATTATATATATGGATAATCAGGAACCTTTAGATACATTCATATAAGAGTTTAGGCTTAATTTTCTTTTCAACTAATACTTTAAATTTTTAAAAATCCTTTTTAAGTGAAGAAATTTGATAAGTTGTACATTGAGGAGATAATAGTAAAATTCAAAAATTTAAAGGCTTATTCACATAAAGTAATCCTCCTATAAATATGTTAAGGTTTGAAAAACATCCTAAAGTAAAAACATATGAAAAGAGAAATTCAATAAGTGAGTAGAAGCTTGAGAAGAAACCTAACTAAAAATTGCTTTCACTAGAGTGTATTGCACATTTTAACTTCATTATGATCCTAAACTTGATGGTCTTTAAAATGTATTAGTCAAACGTTTTTATTGAAGTGCTTAACTCAACTTTTCATTCTCTAAAGGGCCTAGATTTAACATATGTCAATGATTTTTAGAAGTATATAGACAATAATAATTTCTAAGGTTAGCCACAGTGATTACTTATACTTTAGAGGTAAGCTTCTTTACTAGAGTTAATCCTAATGAACTATGAAATTCTTAAGGAAAAATTAAAGAAAACTTTTATTAAGTCTGCTACCTTAAATTAAAAAAACTAAACTAAAATTTTTGGTGTTGCTTGAGGAGAATTAATATTTAAGTTTAGAAGATTTTGAAATGTGCTATGGCATGCTCAAATTTCCTTACGTTTAACACTTGTCTTCAATAAAATTACACTTTAAGGAAAGAATTTTTTGCCTTTTTCTTGCAGCTAAAATATGTAGGAGGAATGGAGCTGAGATGGAGAAAAACAGAGGCAAATTAGAGCACTTGAAGAATAGTACAATTTCAGTACAGTGGCACTTAGGCGCCAGACTTGACCACTAAGGCCACTCTGGGGCCTTAACACTAGCCTAATGGTGCCTAGGCGCTTGCCTTCACCCAATATATAGAGTTAGTGGCGTTTAAGTGCCAACCTTGCTGCGCTTAGGCGCGCCAGAACTTCCCAGGGTAGTTTCTGCAGTTACTTTAGCACAAATTTGGGAGTTAAGACAGGTCATAGGTAGTTCAACCAAGCCCTCTTAGATCATTGTGAAGACATAGGGGAAGCCAAGTGATCCCGATGATATAGTTGTGCAAAATATATAAAGTTGGCTTGATATAGTTGTGCAAAATATATAAAGTTAACTCTGCTTTTCAACGATGCCAAAAACTTGATGCGTTATTTTATGAATAAGAAATTTAAGAAATTTATGTAGGGATTCTACACAATTGTACGTATCGTTATCAAGTAATATAGGACTTTTTGCTTAAGCCCCAAATATTGATCCCATGAAGAAGTTTTAAGTTTTAAATGATAAATTAATTCGGAAATTCACAGCAATAAAATAAAATTCCTGACACTAATTTTAAATATTTGATGTACTATCAAAACTAAATTATTAGCTACTAGAGAAATTGAAATGCAAAGTTTAAACAGTAACTACCAAACTATGTTTATGAGATGAAGTTATCTAATATGAAAAAGCATTTTTCTCACTACAACGAGTGTTTAGTAAAATGAGATGAGATAATTTTTTTAAATATGTATTGTACCAAAGAGGAGCAATTTTAATTCTCTGCCCTGATTCATTGTTATAGAAAAATCATTGGCTAATCTTAGATTTAGTCTCTAAATCTGTGGTTAGGCTGGGAGGATACTGGCTCTCACTCCAGAGCTCCCACTTCCCTTCCTCTGAAAGCTAAAGCTTTCTCTAGTTCTTAAACACTAATACCAAATTGAGGATTTTAGTCGGTCACCCTAAAATTTCCAATTTTATGCCCAACAATATATATTTCCCTATTTATTTGCCCTTAATTCTATGAATGAAATACTCCTCTGTGGAATTAAATGTGATTCTCACTCTGTTGTAGAACTCATACTCCATTTCCTGGATCATATGCTTCACAACATATTTTAACATTTCAATTGGCCAGATCGAAAAGTAAATTAAGAACAGAGTTGAAAAACCATCATAATTTATTTTATACTTTAAAATTGGCACATCCAAATTATCTCTTCATTTGACCATATCTCAGAGTAGGGAGAAAGATAAAAAACTACTCAGACTTTATGAGACAGATACAACAAAACACAAATTTCATATATAAAAGAAAGTTTATAAAATAATAATCAACAAATAAAACTTTTCTGAAACTCTTTCTCAAAGCAAAACCCTTGTAGCCTCTCTTGGAGTCTTTCTCTCTTTACAATACTCTTGATTCTCTCTTAGAAGATGTAAGGAAGAAGAAATCTCTCACTTCTCTCCCTCTCTAACAACTCTTAAAAAATAATTCACACTTAAACTCACCACAAAACTCAAAACTCTAAATAAATAAATGACAAATGGACTCTAAGTGGCTGGGTGGAGGCGGAAGAGAGATTTTTCTGATCAATTTTTGCTTTAAATAGAGCCTAATGTCGGTTTTCCAGTAGCTACATTCAAAAACTCTTCAAAAAGCGTCCAAATTCATCGAATCTTTAAGACACCGGTCTTGCACCGACATTAGCGTCGTCGGGGTCAGTGGCCCGTGAATAAATTTTGGTATTTCTGTCAAATGGCGCCATAGACGCTGCTCCTGGCGTCGTTGGTGCTGAGGAAATTTTGGCCTCTGTTATGTAGGTCTACGCTGTCGGCGTCCATCCTGGTGTCGTCAACACTGAGTATTTCTTAAAAAAAATGCCATTTTGACTTTAAATTTCATCCTTTTGCTTCCTTTTTGCTTCAAGTCCTAAAAATAAAAAAACTGCAATAAAACATGAAAAGTACTTTTCTTTAAAGCGCAATATCACCGCAAATGAGTATAAAATATAGGTCTAAATATGCATATAATTTTGATGCTTCACCAAGTAAGGTAGCAGAGGAGAGTTTAGAGTTAGGTTTTACTTTCTCTTCATTTTCTTATAGAGATTAGAGAGGAATTTGAGAGAATTCTATAAGGGAATACTTTTAGCAGTGCGGGAAGCATTTGGAATCACTTAAGAAGGAGTTTTCACCTCTTTTCTTATAGAGAAAGTTAAGTGTTGCATCCAATATTGTCTTTTACTATTTGTAAACACATTTTTTTATGTAATTTCTTTTTTATAAGATGATGAATTGTAGTGTTTTTTCATGCACTGTGAGTATTTCCTTTATACCTTTCTCTTATGATAAATTAGTTTGATGTGTAATATATTAGGATGCTTGTAGAATAGTTTTTATTCATTAATGTGATGTTTTTCCTTTGTTCTTAGTTTACATATCATTATGACCAAATCATATGTTAAAATTCATTGTGAACCAATAAAGACTCAAGAGAGCTATAGAAGGAACAACTAAGAAGAATCACTTTGCACTAGTGGGTGAAGGAAAAGCATTCCATAAGGCAATACAAAAAGATAGAGAAATATGCTTTGATGGGTTCAAATTAAGGTTTTTATCATGACAGGAAAAATTACTAACCATGTTAAACCAAAATTCTTTATGCACTTGGGAGAAGGTAAAGAAGAAGATTGCCCCTATTTGTCACTAGCTACAATTTATATTCTAAGTGCTTTATTCCTACACACTACTTATGTCATTGCAAGGAAGGGTAGTTTTTCTATCTTGATTTTCCTAGTTTATTTAGTTTTATTAGAATTACCTTAAGAGTAAATTAAGAAGAATAACAATAATGTAGTAGGAATAGTAATTACAACTTAAACCAACTTTACTTTCAGGCTAAGACTCATTATAGTAGGCCAGAACTTTTTTTAAGCTCAATTACCACATTCTTTATGGGATCAATAATTTGGACTAAATGATCTAAAATTATTGGTATGACACGTATACTTACATGAAACCCCTAGTGTGTAAATTTCACCTGAACTGTAAAACTTATCAAGATTTTGGCACCGTTGCCAAGGATAAAGGTGTAGTGCCACATTACCGCACAAATCAAGTTCCAAAATTCATATTACTCATTTAAGATTACAAGCAATTACATCCGTAGGCACACCGGGAGAGTATTAGTGTCATTGTTATAACCTCTCACATTCAAAAAAAAACATTTTGGGATCAAATAAACAGTAAATTACTACTATGGATGATAGCTACCAACTTTTGACCTACTCTTTTTGGGTTTTAATGTATGGGGATATTAGAATTAGCTCGGTTAACATTGGTCGTAGAAGATCTGTGCTCCATGGTGGAATTACAGGCTGGGTCAATGTAAGAGAGGTGATGTGGAAAGAATCCTTAGTGATTAATATCTATGGGGTAGTTTAGGGATGGAAGCGAGGTAGATCGGGGGTAACATCCACTATGCATGTAGAGAAGAGGTTTTTTGGAGTATTATGAAGATGATGAAGGGAACCAAGGATATTCAAATTAAGTGTAGGGGTAATTTTAGGGGTCCTTGGGTGGGAACGATGCTTGACAAGGATGGAAAGTAGAAGATAAGTTTCGTCAATGTTTCTTCTGTTATGCCCACAATTGAGATGGAAGATGGGAATTGGTTTGAAATAAGGGAGCTTTGTAGCATGAATTTGGGTCATGAGAAAAAATGTTTCAGGCTTCACAAGGGGCTTACCTGATCCATTCATATATGAGGTCAAACAATATCTTTTCCTTCAACATTAATAATGATTAAATATGAATAATAACATTGTGCTAATATGAATACCTACCGTTGCAAAGGTAAGAGAATTCCCTTTAGATTTTGATGGATCAACATTTAAAGGGATTCTAAAATAACTCACATTCCTAGAAAACTTCCATTCAGGTTAGCAACAAAGAGGTAAATTAAGAAGATTCACCCAAATTGGAACTTCATAGAAGTCTTCTCTAATGGGCTAAAAATCTGGGGATCATCTTTTAAAAATAAGTTATTTCCCACCCATAAACTAAACACCTTCTAGTACCAAATTGTTAACCTCATTATTGATGAGGTATAATTTCTCCTCTTTAAAAGAATAGGATCTAGCAATAGTACTTTCCTGCTGATAATTCTAGTTGGCCTAGTAAATGGAGCCCTCCAACATAAAATTCCAAACACTTCTTTACTCCTCTTAGGAAGTCCCGCCTGGATGGTCACAAGCCCCCAAATGTCATTTGGGGTGGTTAAGACCAACATGTAGGGACTCAAGAGTGAGTTCTAATATGTTCAAACAGACCTTTGAGCAACCCTGGGTGACATGGTCTTGCTCATAACCTCACGCACTCACTTGAGTCCATCACAACTCACACAAAATCCTTAAAAAAACTCTAAAGTCATTCATTCTTAAACCCTTCATCGACTCTTTTGGAAACCCATATAAGTGGTCTCAAAGCCCTTAGCCTTTATCTAAGCGTGGCTATGCCTAACCTATGGAGGATCCAAAATAGGCTTCTTATGTGTCCATGGCACCAAAAAGGGAATATCATAGCCAACAAACCCAATGAGCTTCAATTCCACCAAAACACCTAACTTTGGCCATCTACCCCCAAACTTCTCCAAAATTACCAAAATGCCCATAGAACCCTAAAAATTTTCATATTCCACAAATTCCTAAATTCTCACCAAAAATCATTTTTAACTTTTCCAAACCACTCAAAGTGCCCAAAATACCACCATTTTTTCAAAATTCAAAAAATACCCACAATTTGGCATAAATTACCAAAATGCCCCTCATTTCAAAAATTCCCCAAAAATATCCAATTTCACTCCAAATGTCCCAAAGATCAATTCTAACCACCCAACACTCCCAATTTCACCCAAAGACACCAAAATTGACAAAAATTCTCAAATTGCCCCAAAGCCTTAAAACCCCCAAATCATCCCCAATGTCCTTAAAATCCATTTCAAATTTCCCCAGTTTCAAATCCACATTAAAATTCATCATGTCCAAACCCTATTGAAACCAATTTCAAGCCCAATTCAATCCAATTCCATGCCTAAAAATCAAGTCGAAGTCAAATGCCACAATTTAAACCTAATTCCAAAATTCACTAAATTGAGCTATGTAACCATTCCAATCCCACCAAAATTGATTTGGAAAACTTCTCCTGACATCCTTATAGGTCGAATTAAGCCACCAATTGGCCTAGATCCATTTCCAATTCAAGACCAAGGTTGAGGTCTAAGTCCACAACCTCATTTTAAGCATAAATCAAAATCCACCTCAAATCTCTTTGATTAACCATGCTCTAAACATTGCAGCATGGTTTGACCTCTTAAGATACTAATCAAATCAACTAATACCCTCTTTTGGTGCCATGGACCAAGGGTCCCTAGATTTAAGCAAGCTTCCTCCCAAATAATAGTTAACTCTCTTACCCATGCCATCAGACATCAAACACAAGGCTAATCACAATTAAACCTTACCCTAAGCCCTCAAGCCAGCTAACCACTACTCTTGGCCTGGTCGACCACCCTAGTGGTTTGAAAACTAAAAACCGTGAGTTTTTACCTTTCCTTAAACCTAAAATTAAACCCATCCCTTATGGCACTCCCCCATTGGACAATTGCACTGCTTACCCCTCCACCTAAGCTTATTGACACCACCTAATGACAACCTTAGGCCTCCCTTTGGCCTCAATTATAAAAAATCCCTTTACAACAAAACTTGAGGAGCATCCAACTTCTGGGGGAAACTCTGCCCAATTTCTTCCAAAGCTTCTCACAGACGTCCTAAGTGCAACCCAACCATCCTTAGCCACCCATTCACACTATCTATGCTCAATTTCACCACCCAAATCCAGGACCTTGTCAGTCATTCCACCAAAACTTAAAGCTTCAAATTAACCATTCCAAAAGTTTCACCAAAACTTGAAATCACTTCACCGATCAAATGCCCCCTCTCTTAAGCACCATAACATGGTCCTGGACCAAGCCCGAGTCACCCTTTCACTAAAATCCTACTTAGGTTGCATCTCTACTCGATGCAACACTTCTATGAGGTTCGCTGACTCAAGGTGGCCATCTCCAACCATCCCAATCGAAGCCTCACCTCTAGATCAAAGGTATAGCTTGAAATCACTAAATTTGGGCTCATTTTCATGAATTGTAAAGTGAACTTATATTTCATACGTATTTGACCATATACATAAGTTCGCCTCAGTTAGAATAAGATATAGGAACAATCCTCGAGTGATTTGGTTGAGAATCAAGCGAGATATTAGGTCTAGAACATGGACGGTTCTGGGGATAGAAAGATCAGAGACGATGAATGGATGGTATCTATTTTCGTGTGTATCGGTTGGACGGCTCAAATTGTGCCAGATGAAGAGATGAAATAAGAACCGTGGAACGTGTGGCAAGCCTATGTGTAAAGCGCAACAAACCAGTAAATGATGTGTAACAGTTCAGAGGCACTGAGGTTGCTCTGGCGGCTGACTTGTATAAGTAGAAAATTAGGGTATTTTGGAATTAAAAAAATTTAAATTATTTAAAATTTCATATCTTGATATCAAAAAATCATAAAAATAAAAAATACCCTTGTGCTTAGTGAGCAGAGGAGAAAAATGTGGACCATAAATTAAAAATATTTTACTTTTATTTATTTTTAAATAAATTAAATACTCGAGAGAGTAAATAAGTCACAAGTAATTAAATAATTAATTAAATGAAATGAAATTTGGAGGGTTTTCTTTCAATGATATTAGGGATCTTCTCTAAGTTTTCCAAAGTCAGAGAACTCTATGATCAAAAGCCCTAATTTTTAAAGTATTTAATATTATTTTAATTAAAAAAAATTAAAAAAATAGAGAACATAAAAACTTTGGATTCTTGTTTGGGAGGTTCACTGTAGTCAGAAGATCATAGAAAAAATAAAAGTAGTATTTATAAGATTTTCAAACCATTTTTCTTATTTAAAATTAATAAAAATCATTAAAATTTGGAAAAATATAAATTAATTCAAATAATTACAAAAATGCACCAAGTTGTTGATAATCATCCTAGGAGACCTCTATAGAAATTTGGAAGCCATAAAAATTATTATTGATGTAAACATGTATTATCTAAATAAATATTAATTTTGGCTTAAAATAATTATAATAAATAAAATAAAAATAAAAATAATATGAAATTTGGTTTAGAGTGTTCTTTGTGACTAGAGAACCTAAGAAAAATAAAATTGAGATTAAAATAAAATTTTGGATTTTAAGCCATTTTTTTATTTTAAATAATTAAAAATACTATAGAAATAATAAATTTGGGAAAATACTTAAAATTATCTTAAATGTCACCCTAACCACATAAAATAACTTAAGGAAGTATTTTAAATTTCTAATGGTGTAAAAAGGCATTCTAAAAAATTAAATGTATTTTTCTTAATTTGTGAATAAAATAATTACAATAAATAAAAAAAATAAAGAAATACAAAATTTACTTTTCTGAGTTTTTTGAAATCAGAGAGACCTATGAAAATATAAAAATGATTTTTCTAAAATATTTTTTTTTATTTTTTCATTAAAATTAATAAAGAATGTAAAAATTAAAGTATAATTCAAAAATTCACAATGATCATTCTTAAGTAATATTTTGACTTAAGTAAACCTCCATTAATTTTTTTAAGGATTGAGAGTTTATTTTACTTAGTTAAATTGATTATCTTCAAAAATGTTTATTTTTGGAATAAAATTAATATTAAAAATTAAATAAAAATTAGAAAAATATAAATCCTCTTCTAATGTTCTAACAGATCCATGAGTGATGTGATAACAAATTTTCAAAGTCATTTGAGTTAAACTTAAAGACTTATGAATTAGAGACCCTTAAGTGCAAAATGGTTACTAAGGGATTTTGAACTTTAATTAAAAATTAGGTCAAATCAAAAAGGGAAATGGGTAACATTGATCATAATTGGTTCTTTGAGATGATAGAAACATAATAAGTTAAAGGATAGAAACCAACTCATCATATTTTCCATAGAAGGGTAAAATGTAATTTTTCAAATTACTGTCTTGGAAGTTAATTAAATTGGATGATCGTGAGGTAAGCTGCTTATGATAGGATGATAATAACTTACTAATTGGAAGCCCCATATCAATTGTCAGATGATGATACAAATCTTTTAATAAGAATCAAACTGATCTCCTTCAACTTCCCCTTTAAGGTGACAAACGTACCTTGTGAAGATTTAAGAGTTTGGTAGTGAACTAGGCTCAATCCAACACAAAAATACAACCACTCACAAACACTTGTTAAACACTAAAAGCTCCATTACAAATAAGGGGGTGAAGATCGCTTAACAACTTCACGTGCCCTTCCACCCACATAATCTCTAAGTAAGACATTAAAAGAATATTTAGTTGCCCCACTCATGGGATAATTAAATCATTAAGGTTCACTGAGCATAAGTTAAAACATCACAACTAAATCAACTAGAAGTGATTAATTCAACAAGATAATAAGTTTGCATGAACTCAAGATTATTCAAAAGATCCTAAAAGATGTTCAGGGTCAATCCTAAAGCACTTTTATAGCTTTCTTAACATTTGAAGGACACCAAAACCTATTATTCATTGTTGAATGAAATCATCCATAAAACTTTGGAGATCCACCAAGATATGCCTCAGGACCCATCAATACACTGATTCTAATAAAATACCCTTTATTACTTATCCTAAAGTTATACCCAATGCTCAAGGGGTTTAAGTCTTGAATAAGGTATTTAAGTCCTTGTGAGCATCTGAGAATATTTCGCCACATATGGATCATCGGGCTTGTATAAGTCTCGGGTTTAGGTGACAGGGCGATGATGACATTGCTTATGTGTGATAAAATGAAGGATATGAATTGGGATTTAGAATAGTATCTCCTACCTTAAGGATCCTCTTTAAGAAGAGAGAGCATAATCGATGATACTATTCACCAAATTTTTGTTGGAGATGCCCCTGACACTCTTAGCGTACTAGTAGTCTTCGTCGGATTAGAGTGATTACCCTTTGGACTATACTACTTTTCAAAAAATATTTTACAAAATTTTTTTTGCAACACCATCGCTTTTGTTTGCTTGCCAAAATAAATTCCAAATGCATGAAAAAATAAAATTATGAAATTCCTTGGGTTAGTTATTTAGATGGAGGTTAAAGATTGCCCTCCTTAGGTTGTCAGTAGGTGACTTTCATCAAAGCTAGAATTATAAAGCACGCTGCTCTGAGCCCCCACCTTCACCAATACCTTACACCTAGTTCCGATCTTTCATATGTGGTCATGGGTGTTTCGTTTTAATTACTTGCATTGTAATACAATTTCTCTTTTATTTTCTACATATTGGTCTTTCTTATTTTTCTTGCTTCATTTCCTTACTATTTACTTAATTTTCATGTAACTATATTATGCTAACCATGCAGTGGTAGTAGAGGCCCAAGTACGCTTTATAATCTATTTACCGCACTTTGTGTCACAACATTTTTACTCATATGCATTTATTTTACCATGCAAATTTTATGTACTTTACTTACAAAAGCAACAAAAATACATGTTTTTAAAAACTAAATAAACTTTTAAACCTTTTTAAAGGCCTTAAGTTATATGTTTTGGGTTTACGATGATTTCTTGGATGACGTAATCTACCGTTGCTAGCGGGGGTCCTCCAATTTAGATGAGCTTAACAAGTTATTTAAAATAAGTGAACTCAAAAGCAAATAGTGAGATCAGGATGATGAAACTATAGTATACTAACCGACATCGCTCAATTTAAATTAAAAATTAAGTCCATTAATAATAAATTAAATTGCAAAACTTGGAGTTGTCACTGTGGCATGAAGCTCGAAGCAGTCTTCATGGGCAGCACAGCGAAGACTTCAACAACAAAACTTTTTTGAGTTTATCCTTAGGCCTTTGAACAACCATGGTATGTAATCTAAGCCCTAACTCACCTTAGGACTCCGAGGTCGTCGTTCTGTACGACATAAATCATCCCATCTTTTAGGCTATTTGTATGATCAATATTATACAAGTGTAAGCCCTAAACAATAAAATGGCAAGATGAAAAATCAAATAATATAATCTTCAAAATTAAAGCCTAACATTAGGATAGTTTGGGAAGCATTTGAGATTCATCTTGAAAGCTATGACTTCCCCTACTCCTCTTTCCATTGAACTCATAGAATAATTTCTCCTATTTTATCTACTCTCGTTTGATTTTTCTATATCCAACCCTAAACACTAAACATTGCAATCTTGAAGACAAATACCTCTGGTCATTATCGAGAATTTTTTTAAGTAACTTTGTTCGCTTAAGACGTAATTAGCTATAGGTGCTTACCTCTATAAGAAACATAAGAACACAGGTAATATAAACCCTATCTAATACTTATATTATATAAAGGACCTAGTCATCCAACATATAAAAATATTCGCAGACTAAATGGATGTCATAAATTCTTTAGTTTAGATAATCAAGTTGCTCTTACTAGTAATGTCACTATTCCTCAAAGTAGATACATTACTTGTGGCGTGACGCCCAATTATTTTAAACTATTAAATATATGAGATTTATTTATTCTCATTATTTTCCAAAATTAAAATATTACTTTTCAAAAATAAAAATTATATATATATATATATATATATATATATATATATATATATATATATATATATATATATATATATATATATATATATATATATATATATATATATATATATATATATATATATATATATATATATATATATTAAATTAAATTAAAATCACCCTTAAATAACAAGAAAATATATCGGTCGATACATATACAGATCATCCAAACATGTAAAATTATAAAATGAATGTTTCTTTATGGCTATGAGATCGACTATACTTTGTAGCTTCCAGAACTTACCAATGGCTTGTAGAAGATTCTAATAACTAGCTCTTTCAGAGTGCATATTCAACGAAGGCAAGGTTCCAACTTCTAGAGCCTTCCTCTACTTAATGTGTTAGTAAAGAAGACTACCTTATTTCCAAAGGAAGGGATGTTAGAGAGACAGTGCTGACACCGTATGTAGAAATGCATAAAGTGTCCGATCTCCACCGTCCATCAGAGTAAATTTTTTTTAAAAAAAAAATTCAAAATAGGGTCCACCATCATACATATTTGCTCTGATGGACGGTGGAGATCAAACACCGAATACATTTATGTATACGATATCCGTTTGGAATAATTTTTCGTTAGAGAGACTGAGGGTATTAGTGTCAAGAAGATGAGATTAGAAGTTTTCAAGAGACTTGTGTAGGGAGCTCAAGGATGGAGTTAGAGTTAGAGGAGAGAAAGAGGGAAGAAATGATCACTATATGCCAAGGGTCGAAAACAATGGGAGGAAGGAAGATATCAAGGACAGTGCGGGCTAGAGGGGAAAGTAAAGCATAAAAAAACGGTGGAGGACAAAACCCTAGTAAAGCAACTCTCGAACATTAGTTCACGATTTCCTTTTTTTTTTGTGACATTACAGTCAAGTTACAGATTTATTAAATACACGATCGATGGAGAGAAATAAGAGAATAAAAATATTAATAAATTAATTATTTAAATTAAAATACTTATTTTTTAAAATGAGAAAAAAAAATTAAAGTAAATAATAAACAACTCCAGAATATATCTTATGAGTTTTTTTTATAAGAAATGCAAGTATTTTCTAATCTTTAAAGTAACAATCAGATTAGTTTGTTCTAGAATTATTTTAGGGAATAATAGTTTTATTTCATCTCATTGTGAACACAATCATTTATGGATGAGATCGCTTTTGTGAGATTTATAAAATGTAAAATTCCTAATAATATTTACTTTCATCCACTCAATTAATAAATTTTAATAATACTTTGATATTATCAAAATTGAAGGTGAAAATTTTTATTGTTTTCTTCCTCAATTAATTTACAAATTTTTTTCATATATTTTATTATATTTTCGTTGAATAGATATGCCAAAACAAAATTTTTGTTCAAAAATCACACCGAAAAGTATTCATTTTAGGAACAGACAGCGCAAATGATGAATCATCCAAGAGTACTTGGCCCCTAAATATATAAAAAGTAAAAAAAGGTTGCCATAAGTGTTTCTTGCATTGCAATAATTATGGGTCCTTTATTTATCTTGGTTTCTTTTTCCTCAATATCTTTTTTAACATGGAAGTTGGCGTCATTTAGATCTGTACAAAGCTCCAGCAGCATTATTTGTGGGCCCACCAAGAGCTACCCAAAATTTGGAAAAATATTTGCATACGTAAGACATGCTACGCAGGTCGGGAGGTTATTCAGAGGGTATAATGGGGTTACATCCTTGTTATACCCCCTTTAACCTCCTTGTAATTAACCTGTAACTTATTTGTAACTTACAAATAAGTTTTATGTTTCTGTGGTTTCGATAGTTACAGGTAAGTTACAGGGAGATTACAGGAAGGAATAATGCGTATATAACTAGCATGTACCTACTGAATAACCTCTGACGTACACAGCGCTGCGTACGTCTTACGTACGCAAATATTTTCCCAAAATTTAATACTACATTTTGTTCAAGATTTGCGATTTTTTAATATTTATTCTTTAGATTTATATATATTCATCACAATAATTACAAGTTATAACAAAAGGAGACTAAAAGAGAACCAAAAGTTCAAAAAATGAAGATAGTATAAGTTTGCAATAGGAGTTTTAATTCTCATTGATATGCTAAATCATAAATTCTTAACCAAATTAATTATTATGATCATATTTGAATATTGTTTGAGCATTACTCAACTTTTATTCAAAATTTGTTCAAATCATGTTTGAACTAATTTAAGTAAGATATGAATATCATTAAATTGTTATGCAAGAAAATATCCACACTTATCATGGCTATAGTGATAGATTGTACAACTCATCACATGAAGAGTTGAGGTTATGATAGGTAAATTTGTTAGATGCATTTGTTCTTTTTTGGAAGAGCTATGAGAACCCTAGATTTTAAAAAAAAAGTGTAAAATTTTAAGATTTCATAGCTTTTGAGATGCAATGGAGAAGAAAAGTTGTGTACATGTTCAGCTTTGGCATTTTTTAATGATATAACTTACTATTCTAAATGTTATGCTTTTGTAAATAATGTTGAATAAGATCATTATAAAGACTTTTCTTTCTCTTGTAGGGAGGAACAATTATAAAAATATGATCATTAACCTACTACTAATTTCAAAGATTTTGTTGTCATCTTGCTGATAATGGTACACTTTTTTTGTAATATAAATTAACACTTTTGTACTAATAGTAATTATATTACATTAGAACTATATATATTATTATCCTTAAATACTTGAAATGTAAATTTGGACGGCATATGCTTCTTCTATCTTGATCAAATTTGATTTGGTCCACGTTCGAATATGTTTTGAATTTAGATTTGAGTATGATTCAATGCAATTCAATTCAATTTATGATGATTTGAATAAGCACCCTATCAAAATATAAGGGACTTTCAAATTGGAAATATATTCTTAGCATATTACCCTTAGAATACAACAAAAAATAATATTTGGCCAATTACCACTACTAAGAGGCATATCAATAAAATTTCTTTTGAAATCAAATAATCTAAGTCTAGCATTATTTTAACCAAAATTAAATCATAATACTTTGTCTTATATTATTTTCACATTCATTTCCAAAATGAATTCAGATAGTCATTCTTGTTTTTTAATTTCTATTTTATATTTTATTTATTTATTTATTTTATTTTATTTTGTGATGTTTTGATTTGAAACAAATCATGTTTAGCATATTTGAGGACTTGCTTGGGAATCATTTTTCTTTTTATTTATTTGTTTTTTTTATCTTTCTTATATTTTAGCAAAATATTTGTTTAGTGCATTTTTTGCATGATTTTTTTATTATTTAAAAAAAAGTAATTTATTTTTTAAAAATATTCAACTATTTAAAAAACTTTTAGTGTTTTTAAAAATAAATAATAATATCAAACACGTTTCAATAAAAAAAATTTAAGAAAATGAAAATAAAACAAAAAATTAAAAACATAACAAAAGTGATTCCAAACTGCCCCTTAAGATATATTAATTTGTACAAATACTCAAAATACCTAAAAGTTATTCTGAGTGCTTTCAAAAATTTTAAATTTGTTTTTATACAGAAATTAAAAAAGAAAATTTTTATAATATAATAAAAAAACATATTTCTAAAAATTTAAACAAAAAAGAATCACTGCAAATAAACCGTAATTTACAAAATAATTTTTAAGTATGATATAACTTTTGAAATTAAATTAAAAAAGAAATTTAATATTATTTTTAAATCATAAAATATTTAATTACTCGTAGACATAAACTTTAATAATTAGTTAGAACATATCAATTTCGAGCAAATGTATAAGCGAGACGCCCAATCTCGACACCTAAATATTCATATTTACATGCATACAATTTAAATCTTTAGTATCACATAAAAAAATATCAGGATTAATGACTTTTTTCTTATTTTATTCTTTTCCTTTTGTTACAATCCCTTTACAAAAAAGAAAGTAAGAAAAATATATTAAAAATATTATTA
>NEWO01000785.1:210444-234236 GCA_003013225.1 Phalaenopsis aphrodite | reverse complement strand
GTGTTATTGTATATTATTCAGGTGTTATTGTACTCTGGGAATATTTCAGGTGTTATAATAACACAATAACACATTAATAATACTTGAATCATACACAGTAACACCTTAATAACACGGGAGAAATATTCTCTTGTGTTACTGGCAGATTTTTATTTCTATGTGGGGTGATTTCATTGGACTCCACACGTAACTCTACTTGCTGAGTCCTGATGCAATATTTTTCCCATGTATAGGGTGTGATACTCGAATTTTTAAGCACATGAGAGATGATCTGAGCTCATACAATAGACATTTGTTTCATATATATATATATATGGGCACCTACGTTAGGTCTAGTGTTCTACGAAGGAATCAAATCGCATCGACAGAGACCAGTGATTCAAATTAATAATATAAAACAATAAAATTAGCCGTTTCGGTGGCCACTTTGTTGACTACGGCCTTCTAGTGCGATTAAGCATATAATTTAGATTCTAGGGTTGTTTAATTAATTAATTACTATTTTAAATCGGTGATTAAATCCGTGTCCACGCTATAATTATCTATGTAACTTAGGGTTTACATGCAGTCACCAATGGGATCGAGTTTTGGGTATTAAAGAATGATATCAAGCTATATATATATATATATATATATAATTTTAAGAGGTCATATTATAGTAAATTTAAATCTTTATTTATTTATTGGGCACTATAACATATGACATTGATATTGAAAAAATTCGTCTCTCCATATGAAATCATAAAAATTTAAAAACTATAAGGATAGTAAGAAATTAGGTTAAGGTAATCTTATTTAAGTTTGATCAGACTAAATCATAAAATAATAAATTAGCACTAGAATAACTACGTAATATGAGTTATCAATTGAAATTTGAAAGGTTTACATACATACAACTTAATTCAAATGTATTTATATATCGAACACATAAATATAAATAAAGAAATTGATGTGTTAGATATGTAAATAGACAAGAAACCCACTCTCTAAAGCAAATCAATGATTTTGAACTTTAAAAATAAAAAAAATAAAATAGCAACACCTCAACTAACAAACCATCACTAACCTTTAACACGCCCACTTTATTGAAAATGGAGTATATTAGTAAAGCCTCATTCGAGAGAACCTTTTGTAGGTTCTCTTTTCCAGGCTATGCTAAAAATTTCTTCTTTTTTTTTTTTTTGGTGCAAAATAATAATCATGAAGTCATTGTTGACATTTTAATACCATGCTGATAGCTATAAATTAAATAGTCTAATAATTTAATAAGTGCTTTATAACTTACACGGCCAATATGTTTTCTATGCAATCTCCATAGGACCTCAAAGATAATATGTTAAAGTGGATTTAATTTTAAAAATGAGCACATTGTTCTATTAAAAAATATTTTAATTTAATATTAAACTTATGTTGACAATTAGGCCCAGGAATCATGTACAACAAAAATGTGTTGGTGTTGATGCTGGGTAGATCTATCGGTTCTAAAGGGAAGAGTGCGGCGAGGGAGATCCCACTGATAGAAGAATGTGATGTCTACTTATCTGACCGAGTGAATTTGTACAAGCCAAAGCTAGCAAGATCAAAACCCCACCGAGCCATGAAAGACAATATAAAGATTCATGTTTGAACCATTCGATAAAAAACAAGACAAAGAGGCATCCAAGTTAACCACCACGAATAAGCCAAATCGAGGAAAGACCCAACCATTAACATCTCCAATCATACTCAAGGCGTTCAGAAGTCTCCCCGCCTATAATCAAGGATGGACAACAAGACTAGATCTGTCGATGGACAACACTAACCAAACCGGTTCTGGCAACTTGAAACCAATCAAACTCAATTGACCGAGCTTGAATGCAGCCGAACGACAGACTGATACATGTAAAATACCAAACATATAATGTATAACCTCCTTTAAAGTAAGGGAAAAAATATAACATCATCATATTATACTCTCTCCCCTAAAAATTGTGAGATCATTTCATGAATAAGACACAATATATTACTGTTCATTGTTGCTCACTCCTTTGTGTGTGCGTGTCTCTTTCTCTTGACTTACACTATATTTCTTGGGTGTGATTCATAGACAAATCATGATTCACAAACCTTAAAAAAGTGTCGTAAGAATGGATCATACCACATACAAGAAGAGGAACAACCGAAGGAGAGAAGAAACCCACAACATTGACACCAACAATATGGAGTGCCCCAAAGAGTTTGTAAATTAGCAAATCCAATAATTAAAGCATCAACACTACTGGATGTCATATGAGATACACTTGTTTGAGGAAGAGAGCAACAACCCCAAGAGGAAGGGTCTACACCCAACAACAGAAGTGTCCCCTAGGTCCTAAAAAGAGAAGGCGACTCTCAGTACATCGATAATGTTGAGTTGGCACCAAGTGAAAGACACCAATTTGAGCGTGTTGAGGCTCCATGATAGCTTAAGTTTGAGCCCCACGAGAGGTTAAGAATCCTGACACTGGAATCATAAAAGGGCAGAACTAATATGACCAACTACATAGCCTTGTTTTAATGAACTCTATGTTTGTTGAGGCTCACTGACGTGTTAAAATGCTATCTTTTAGTTAGCTTGTTGAAGGAATCTTCCCTCTTGTGGTTCAATGCATTACCATCTAAAGTGATCGCATGATTCGCTGGTTTCAATCAAACATTTGTGGTGCGGTTTGTAGCATCCAAAATTCTCAAAAAGCCTGCAGGCCCTCTTGGAAATCCAGCAAGGATAAACTGAGATCTTTCACTTATTCATCACACACTTCTAGAGGAAGATGTTGGAAATGGGGGGTCTGAAACCAGTGCCGCCCAAGCTCATGAACTAAAGGAAATTGGTTAAGTTTTTTACTAGGAAACTAAAATAACTACGTGATTGCCGATCAGGTCAGGTTTTTAGCGTTGTTGTCGTGAAAGCCATGGTAAAAATTTTAGAAGAATTTTAGTCAAACCTATAATATTTAGATTTGGAAATTGTAGTGTTATTATCTAGTGTGTTTACTTTAAAAAAAAATCTAAAATACTAAAAATATTTTTGAGTGCTTAAAGTAATGGACATTTTCTCTATCAGTTAAGTACTTAAATTTGTTTGCGTAGTTCAGAAGCTGCAGATCTTAAAACATACAAAACATAACTAGAGAGAACTGTTAGAAGGATTTTGAATTAGAAAAGACTCCATGAATTTATACTGGAAATGGAGAATAACCAAGATAATGAATATTATGTTTTGAATTATGATGTTAATGGCTTCGATAGAGTAAAACCCAAGAGGGTAGTGAAATTTCATGAAACCGATATGCTGAATATTTTAACTTTTCAAGTTGCAGATATTGAGAGAAAGTTAGATCAATATGTTAAAAGTTATCCTCAAAGACTCCCAGTTATTGAAGAAAATTAATTTGGACAATTGACTGAAACTAAATATTTTGAAACTATCCATGAGATACACAATCCTTATTCTGATTATTACAAGTCATGCTGGGAGAATCATTCCAACATTAATAACATTTTTTAGGAAGAAATCAATTCTGGGAAGATAATCAATTTAATCAAATATGTAATTGAAATAATCAGTGCAATTTTAATGTTGGACTTTCTTTTTCTCATCAATTTAACTTCAACCCACAGAATAAGGAGTTATTGGTAGAAGAGGTTGTTATTCAAATGGAAAGTCGGCTGGAAAGTCAACTGGCTGCAGTAAAAAATATAGAAAACCAAGCAGGGCAGGTTAACTCAATTAACAATCATCTTCCAGAGATTTTATCGAGTGACCAAAGATAAACCAGAATGGTGAGAGATATCCGGTTACAGGGGCCCCGGGGCGCTGAGCAAGTGTCACATTTAGGATTACTCATTATTGTGTTGACAGGGAGCAAGGATTGAAGCTCCTTGAGGGCTTGATTGCTGTCGTCATCTCATTAATGGGATTCCTAAGCTTCTTGTCCAGAGAGCAGCTGGCATCAGCAGGAAAGAGACACCAAAAACACACAAAGATAATAATAGATGATCGAACATGATGGTGTTGCTAATCTGTTAGTATTATAGGTCCTTGAAACCACTAGGCCTTTTAGATCTCATATGAGGTGTGATATGTTTTGGGTTACCAACCAACTTTGTCCTTTCATTGATGTCTCGTAACCAGTAGATGAAGGAATTCTGAGTTGAGGAATGGGCCTAAGAAAAACCAGACAAGCCAATTACGAAACCTTCTTCAGAAACGGTGCAGGTTCAACGTGGCATCCTATAGCTTTCTGGAGCGTCACTTTTGAAAGCAATTTTTTTCTCCAGACAGAAAACTTGACCAGTAAGAGAAGAATGGTGGGCAGTATAAAGCTATCCAACAAATAATTGTTTGTTTGTTTGTGTTGGATTGATTTATGGGTTGTTTGTTTGTGTTGAATTAGAGGATATGGTTCAAAAGAATGTTCAGTTGAGAAAAAAAGAAAAGGAGATTGAATGAACAATGGAAGAAATTCTTTAGGAATTACAAAAACTTATTTTATAAATCAAGATAATATAAAAATACTACCTCAACTATAAGAGTTGAGGTAATTCGAGATAGATGCGTAACCCAATAGAATTTGATCTAGAATCTAAATCATCTAGAGAGAATCCAATCCAAAATTTAGGAGATCTTGAATTATCATGTAAAGATCCATATTTTATAAATTTTAAGAATGATATTACTATGAAAATTGAGAAAATCAATAGAAGAGTATTGGATCCAGAAAGAAACATAAGGAATAATAATTTGAATCAATCTGAAAAGGAAAAATTGAAAGGAAAACTAAAATTCAAAGATTTAGTAGGAATCCCAAGATCCAGAAAAGATTGGGTGATAGATTAGGGATTGCTTAATTGGAATTTTGATCCTGAAGAAATCCTTTGTCGGGCTGGTGACATTAAATCAATCGCTCCATGGGAGGCACCCCATGATTATCTTTGTTGGTGGGATTGTTAATGAAAAGGTGTTTTTTCTTATGTGTTGAACTCTGATGTGTAGGTGTCTTAGTGTTTGTTTGTTTGTGTTGGATTGATATATGGGTTGTAGGAATGATGAAGTGATCATATAGTAAACTATGTTTGTATTGTTGTTTTTATAAAATGAATATTAGTGTTGTTTGTGTAAGAACGACTTATCTTTATATTCATGCCTTATTTAATATTTAGCAATTTCCTCTATTAAATTATGAACTTGAAAATTATACATGTCTACTTTTATTCTTAGTACTTGTAATAAAGTTTATGCTCCCTTTTTTAGTTCAGTTTAATTTTTAGCATGTATTTATCAATTTTAATTTTTCTTCCTGTCATATTTATCTATATTGGTTGTAAAATATTTAAAAATTTAAATTTAGGGGGAGGAAGAAAAAAAAATTTCAAAGTTAAACTTTGTTAGTCCTAAACAAAATTACAAATAATTTTTATCTAAAAAATGATTTTTGTTATGTTGAGTTATCATAAGATTGAAAGGAAAATTTTATATGAAAAATGATTTTTGTTATGTGGGGTTATCATAAGACAAGAGAAAAAGCCCAATAAAAACTTGAATTATGGAGGTCTGCATTGGATTCTAAATGCCTTCATTTGATGAAAACTAAAGTTGAATTTATTGACCTCACTTTTGGTTGAGGTCTAGTTTCTTCCTTAGAAGCCTAGGATCTAGCCATAGAACTTTCTTGTTGACTATTACTAAAGAACTAGTGATGGTACCCTCACCATTATAAATTCTAAACTCTTCCTAGCTCATCATGAAGTTCCACATGTTGGTTCTAACCTGTAGCACTTAGTAGGTGCAGCCAATATGGGGGAGCTAAAAAGGAGTCCCCATATGACTGTTTGGCCTTAAGGTTGACCTTGGGTGATGTGGTCTTGTTCAGTCTCAAGCACACATACACTTGATACCCCTCACTTACACTCACAACCTTAACCCTTAACCAAATATGCTTAGTTGATCCCTTACTCTTTTTGGAAATTCATGTGGATGGTCCCTTAAACTATTAGCCTTATTGAAGATCCAAGGCTAGGGTTTGGCTAATAACAACATATGGAAGATCCAAGGTTGGTTTTCTCTTGGTCTCATGGCTCATGAAGGGTAACTTCATGATTGGCATCCTATTGAAACCCAATTTTACCTGAATACCCAATTGTTGCCTTTTGCCCCTTAAACTTCCCATAATTACCAAATTACCCTTGAAACCCTAAAGTCCTCAAAATTTCCCAAACCACACAACTTGTCCAAAAATCATCTCAAACTCTTTTAATACATTCAAACTACCCAAAACACTCTAAAATATTCAAAATTACCAAAATACCCCCAAAATTACCCAAATACCCTTCATACCCAAAAATTTTCAAAAATTCCCAAAATCACTCCAAATGTCCCCAAAATTAATTTGAACCACTCCATTGAGTCCAATTTGACCAAATTAACTCATTTTGACCAAAATCCCCAAATTGCCACTAAATGCCTAAATTCCCCAATTCACCCCCAATTTCCACCAAATTGATCCCAAATTTCCCGAATCTAAATTCTAAACTCGAATTCATCATGTCTATACTTGAATGAAACCAAATTGAAGCTCAATTGAACCCAATTTCAAACCTAAATTCCAAGCTCAACCAAAATACCCAATTTGACTATATACCCAATTTCTCTAAATTGAACCCCCTAACCTATCCAATTTCCCTAATTTTGATTTCCAAATTTCTTATAAACCATATTGAACTTTCAATTGACCCTAGTATAGCTTTAAATCTCACCTAAATCCAACCTATGCCAAAATCCCCAAATTTGCACCTAAGTCTAAATTCCATCAAATTGAACCTCATGACTACAAAATTTCTACCCAAATGATATCCAAAACTCTTCATTACAAAGCCTTGGACCAATTTGAACCATTAATTGAGCCTAACCTAAACCCTAGCCCCATCCATATCCAAGTCTAACCCAAATGCCCCAAATTTGATCATGGGCTTAATTCCATTAAATTGAATTTCCAAATCAATTCAAAACTACCCAATTCCTTTTCCAAACTTCGCATGACAGTCATCCAAGCCAATTTGACCAATCAATTGATCCAAATTTAAAGTCTAGACAAATCCAAACTCAAATTCAAGCTCATGACAACATTTTGAACCCAAGCCTTGAGTTGAACCAAACCCATTCAAATTGACCAAGCCATGGTCACCAATGCCAACCTTTGAACCATAAGGACTAGGTTGGACCCACGCAACCCACCTTACATGAGCCGTGGACCAAAGGTCCTTTGTTTTAGGGAATCTCTTCCCATATTTGCTTAAACCCAAATATATTTGCCATCAACCATCAAACCTTCAGGGATAATCATCATTAAGCTCCCCCTGTCTCCCCTGACCACTCTAGCCACCAGCCCTAGCCTGGCCAATCAGCCTGGTGGCTGGAAAACACCAAAACTAAGAGGCCCTCGTGGCCAAAAATAAAAATTTAAACTCCCTGAGTTGGCTCATCCCAATTGGTTGCTTGCACTTCTCTTCCATCTACCTAAGCTGCCCTTTGCACCTAGTGGCCAGCCATGGTAGTCACTCCTCCCTCTTCTATTTGAACTCCACCTCCCACGACCAAGAAGAGAGACCATCAATTTCCTTGGAGAAACTCTGTCAAATTGCTTCTAGAGCTCCTTCAAGCCCTCCTAAGCCCATTCTAACCATCTTCCCCACTGTTTGAGCTCAATTTAAGAGTTCAAAACTAGGGCAGTTTCTAGCCATTTCTCAAAACTTCACCAAACTTCCAATTGATTGCTCCAAAAGCATCCCTAGACCAAACTAAGAAGATTCCTACTGAAACCCCCTATGTTGAGCACCCTAACCTAGCTTTTGATCAAGACTTCAGCACCCTTCAATTGAGATCATACTTGGGAGCTTATACAAGAGTAAAGGTGTATTTCTAAAGTAAACTAACAGTTCGAGGAGGTTCGTTCGACTCCACTGAAGCTTCCACAAGCATCCAATGGAAGCCTCACCTCTTGGGTAAAGGTGTATTTCCAAAACCCTAATTTTTTGATTGGTTTCACTAATTTGAAGAGAATTTTATTTCATGAGCATGTAACCGTATAGATGTGTTCATCTTGAGTAGATGAAGGTGTTGGAACAAACCCTATGTGATCAGGTTGAGAATCGAGAGAGACCTTGAGGTTTAAGTGTAGATGGTTCTTGAGTTAGGACGATTGGGGATGATGTATGGATGTCTTCAGTTTCCGCATGTATCATTTAGACGCTACATATTGCATCGAATGAGCGCTCGGTTCATAAAGCGCGGGCCGAGTTTGCAGTTACATGGATGGCGGTGTCAAACCAAAAAGCGACATTCGGAGCTTCTGCCAGTACGAGGACACATTCAACGCCATGTGTTTAAGTAGGAAAATAGGATTTTTAGGATTTATTTAATTTCATAAACTTAGAAAATGCATATCTTTGTGTTGACAAATCATCAAAATTAAATAAAATTACTCTCTTGCTCAATTAGTAGAGGAGAACAAAATGGAATACAAATTAAATTTATTTGACTTGTGTTTTATTTTTAATTGATTAAATACTCACTGTAATGTTTTAATTTTAATTAGCTAAATAATAATCACCAATACTTAAAATTTTAGGGATTGATTCCTCATGTTAATAGGGATGTTCTCTGACTTTTCCAATGTCATAGAGCATCTCTATCTTTGAAACTCTAATTTTCAAGCCTAGTTGTCTGTTTTGTCTTAAAAGAATTTTATAAACTAAAATATAAATAAAAAAATTATGAAATTAATTTTGGTATGTTTCCTCTGGTTAGAGGATTCTAGGAAAAATATAAAATGGATTTAAGTGGTTTGGTTTATTTTTATAGTTAATTAAATGTATAAAACTTATAGTAGATTAATTACAGAAAAAATTATTTAAAATTTAACAAAATCAACTCCACATTATAAAGTATAATCACATTAACTCACTCTAAAAATTTGGAATCAATTTGGAATACATATATCATTAAAGAAGATTTTCTAAGTAAAATGACATTTTTGTATTAAAATAATTAAATTAAATTAAATATAATTAGAAAAATTATGAAAAGTGATTTTTTGAGTTCCTTGTGATGAGGACCATATAAGAAAAATAAAATATATATATTAAAGTAAATAATTTATTTTTTTAGCTTAATTTTGGATTAAAAATAATTAAAAAAATTAAATGGTGCAAAAATATAAAAATGGTCTAAAATGTTCCTAATTACTTTCTGATGATTTGGGACTCATTAGAATATTTTTGCTAATTTTTTTTAAGTTAATTTAATTTTCTAAAGGCTAAAAATGTATTTTCTCTAATTTTCCATTAAAATAAACATAATAAATAAATTAAAAAACATAAAAAATGAAAAATTTGTTTCTCTGAGTTCTTTCAGACTTAATAAAAATATAAAAGTAATTTTTGTAATTAAAACATATTTTCTATTTAATTAAATCACAAACAATTAATAAATAATTATAATAATTAACTATAATTTTAAAAAATCATAAAATTTTGTCTAAGTGGTCCACTTATCCAAGTGAAGCACCCATAATGTTCTCATGAACAAATAACTTTACCTTGATTAGTTAAATAAATTAATATTGAAAATCCTATTTTTGAGTAAAATATAATTATTTAAATTAAAAAAAATTGAAAATTCACATTTTTTCTGCTCTGATATTTTAATTGACCCGTCGGAGGGGTACTCTAAAAATTTCAAAGTCAATTTAAGTTATATTTGATAAGTTATGAAGAGCCCTAGGGGCAAAATTGTAATTTTGGATTTTTAATGCCATAATTAATTTTTAAGATTGATTGAAAAGGGTAATATTGATTATGTCAAGTTCTTTTGGATGAATGAAATATAAGGGACTAAAAATGGTAGAAACCAATTTCTCATTCTTTTACAATAAAATTATAATTACAATTTTCATTAATTATTACAATTGGAGATCAGTTAAATTAAATGATTCTAAGGTGGTGGGCACTTGTTTAGAAGATGATAATTCACTAATCTAAAGCCCCTTATTAATGATTTGATGACAAGACATGATTTTGATAAGGAATTGAACTTCACCTAATTCAATTTTTAATCATGATAGGTTCACTTTAAATGTTGGACCCTAAGGGTTTAGTAGTGCACTAAGCTCAACTTGAATTTGCTTAATGAGGTTTAGGAAGGAAAAAATAATTAACATTTTGAAAATACTACGGCCCAGCTTTTCATGTGGGCATGAGATCCTTAATAGCATAAGCTTGTTATAAGGGCACTCATTCACATAACTCTTAAATGAAATATCAACTGATTAATTGAGTATCCTTCTCATGAGATAATTAAAATAACATGTTCATTGAGCATAAGGTGTTTTAATTCATTTGAACTAAATCTAAATTTTGGATGATCAATTGAGCAACATAATATGTTCAAATGAACTCGAAACATTTCAAAAGGATTTAAAGGTTGTTAAGGATCTCTCCCCATACACTTTTATGACATTGTGGATATTTTGAAGAACAATTGAACTTATTAGTTTTTTACTCAAGAAAATTATCTACTAAGACCTTTAAGGACTCATCAATTTATGACTTGGTAACTACATCTTCAACTGCTCTCCATGATTTTTGTTCCTGCAAAATCATATGTATATTGCAAAAGCTAATCTTTCAGCGGGAATAATGGGAAGATGACAGGTATGCCTTTATAGATTTATTTACTTTCTGTCATTTCATTTACTGCAATTTACTACTACTTTTATATACCATGCATGCTTGGTTGATAAAATAAAAAATTTTCAATATTAAAACAATTTTAAAAATTAAATTAAACGCTTTCAAAGGTAACCTTAAGTCCTCTGAAATACAGTTAAACATAAAACGCTCTTTTCAATTTACGGGAGTCCCTCGGACGAGGTAACCCATGGTTGTTAACGAGATCTCCCCAGTTTAAAGGGTACTATTTAACAACTAGTTTAAGCTCAGTAAATTCAAAATAAAATAGTGGTACCAGAACAAAGGAACCGTGGGATCCTAATCAGTGCCGCTCTATTCAAAATGAACCCCCCCCCCATTTTGAACTAAACTTTTCATTTAAACCTTCAAAAATTTAGACTTTATGACTGCTGCTTCATCAAAGACCATGGAGCTAACTCTATGGGTAACAAATTACAATAGCATGAGAATCTACAACAACACATCCTTTCCCTAGAATTAGATAACAAGTTATAGGAATTCGAGGTTGTTTGCCTAATGCAACAAAAATCTTCTCTATCTAGACTTTTGCATAACCATGTTATACAATTTAAACCCTAACTCGTTTTAGGATTCTGATGTTGTCGTTCATCACGACATAAATCCTCCTATCTTCCAAGTTATTTGTGTGATCATCTCACACAAATGTAAGCCTTAAATAATAATAAATGGCAGGATGAAACATTTAATAATTTTCTTCTCAAAATTGAAGTCAAACAATATGATAGTTTGGGAAGGCACCAAAGTTTTCCTCAGAATTTGTGACAACTCCTAGTTTCTCTTCTTTTGGATTCTCTAACAATGCTCAAAATTTTAGCCTTTTTCCCATTTGATATTTCTTGGTCCGATCTTTGAAAAGTCTTATCCCTTTGAAATTCTTGAAGACAACATTTCTGATCTAAATTGAGAGTTTTCTTAGGTGACTTCGGTCATTTAAAATGTACTTAACTATATGAGCTTATCTCTATACGGAGCATTAAGAACACAGCCTAAATTAAACCCTATCTAATTCTTCATATTAGATAGGAGAATTTGTCGGTTAACATAAAAAATGATTTTTTGTAGAATAAGACGGATGTCATTAATTCTTTAGTTATTTAATCGAACACCTTTAGCAAGTAGTGCATTTATCATTTCAGGTAGGTATATTAGTTGTGGTGTTGTGCTCTATCATTTAAATTGTTGCAGATATGATATTGGTTTGGTCTTGTATTTTAAGAATTTAAAAAATTATTTTTCCTAAATTATATATATAAATTAAGCTAAACATCTTTTAAAACCGGGTGCAGGAAATCTACTCTGACGACTAACAATTTCTAATTTGGCGACCGACATAGTACATGGAATGTTATTTTAGTAGTTGTAGTTGTAGTGACAGAAGTGTAACTTGGTAATTAAATTATTAAAAGGTTTGAACGGTTTAGATATCTCAGGTTTGTTATTCAAAGTGATGATGCTATAGATAAGAATGTTAATAGTTGAATTCAAGTTGGTTGGTTGAAGTGGAGAAATGCTTCTGGCCTTTTGTGTGATAGAAAAGTAAAATTTTATAAGATGGTGGTTGATACACCAAAATAATATGCAATTTTATGTATACATTTTATGATTAATTTTGGTGATATTGCACTTTAAATAGGGTACTTTTTATGTTTTGTTACAGTTATATCGATTTTAGGCATTTTGAGCAAAAAGAAAAAAATTTGGAGCCAAAATGGAGCTTTTAAGCATCTTTGCGTCAAAGGTGTCAATACTAGCACCAGAACTGGCGCTTAGACAGAGAGCTGGAGCCAGATCCGCCATTTTAGAGAGAAGTGGTGCCAAAAGTTCCGCCAAAGGTGCCAGAATCAAGACAATAGCGCAGAACTTCCATACACTGGTGTCAGAGGCATCAGAGACGAATTAAGATTGAGTAAGGTGGTTACTGGCTATTTTTGAGTTGTTATAGAAGGATCCAATCAATTCAAACACCCCATGGAGTGATTCAATGCATCCAGACACTTTGGAAAGTCACATGGATGAAGGGACTTGTCACTTGGTCTGAAGAGGTGTGCATTTTGGGAAAAAAAGGAGGGAATTTTGAATTCTTTTTGAAATGAATGATGACTCTAGTTAAAAAGGGAAGAGTTTAGAGAACAAAGAGGAGGTGTGTATGAGGTTAGAGAGAGAAGTAATGGGGGAAGAGAGGATTTTCATCTAGAGTTGTAAGAGGAGAGGGAAAGTGAGAGATTTCTTCTTCATTACATTTCTAAAAAAGACTTGAGTGTGATTGTAAAAAGAGAAAGTGCTTAAAGGAAACTTCAAGGGATTTGCTTGAGAAAGAGTGTGAGATAATTTGTGTTTTTTTTTCTTTCTTTGTTTTGTAAACTTGTTTTTATATATATAATCTATGTTTTGTCGTAACCTTCTAATGAATTATGAGTAATCTTCTTTATCTTTCTCGCTGCAATGAGATATAGGTTTGTAAAGAATTAATTTTATTATATAAGGTTCTAAATGTCAATAAATTGTGATCATTCAAACTTTGATCTTCATTTACTTTTCGATCGGGTCATTTGAAATGTTAAAATTTGTTGAGAAACATAAGATCCAAATGGGCTATGCTTTCTGCAGCAAGGTAACATTCATATTCAATTTGATGGGTGAGAATGTAAACCATGGGGTTGAGTGCAAATAAATAGGAAAATATACTTTGATGAACGCAAAATTGGAGATTTTAAGGCTACAGACTAAAATCCATAATTTATTCCAGTTGTATGAAAACTAACGCGAGATTGTTAGCCCTCAAGGGAGGGAAAAGTGAGAGCTCTGGAGTGGCAGCTAGTATCCTCTCAGCCTAACCACGAATTTAGGGACCAAACTCTGAATTAGTCGATGTTCTTTATGCACTCTCAGAGGGTAAATAATGGAATTGCTCATATTTTGCACAATACAATTTAATATGTATTTTACATGATTTTAATTACTTCACAATTCATAAAATCATTATAAAGGGGAATGATGTTTTCTTAAAGTTGAAGTCTTTGTTACAAAACTTTGTTTAGTCTTAATAAGTTTACTTTTGATGTTTAACAAATAGCATAGTTCACATAATTCTTTTTAAGTGCATTTCATTTAGCATAGAATAAATTTACTTTAAATTTGTTTTGTGTACTTAAATTTTGTAGTTTGAATATTATGTTTTACATTATAACCAAAAGAATTTCTAACTCCCAATGAGATCGATACTTTGGACCCCATCAGAGTCCTTTATTACCTGTGTGATACATATTCTTGCGATATTATTACTTAAAGATTTTACAATATAATACTATTTAAACTAAATTTTTTTTATTGGGAATGAACTGCATATTTACTATTTATTTTGTCGTGTGTGTAATAAAATATTGAAAGATATTTGCAACACACCACAAAAACCGCGCATCAAGTTTTTAGCGTCGTTGTCGGGGAGCAACAATAAATTATTTTATAATTTAAGACGCTTTATTTCAACTAAAAAACTTATTATTATTTAATTAAATATTTTAATATTTTAGTGTGTTTATGTATGTGTAGTTTAAGATCGGTAGGTTTAGTAACTTACGATTCGTAGTTAGAAAGAACTATTAGAAAAATTCAAAAGAACAAAAAGAGATAGATAATTTAAACAAATGGCTACAAGCTTAAATAATTCAAGAATCGAAAAAAAAACATCATCAGAAACCTTTATAAGAGATTATGCTAATCCTACAACACATGAAATTCATTTTAGTATACAAATCCCTATTTTAGCTGTCAATTCATTTAAGCTTAAACCTGTTATTATCCAAATTTTACAAAATAATCTGTTTGGGGAAACACCGATTGAAGATCCTAACTTACACCTTGCTAGTTTTCTAGAATTGTCTGTTACATTTAAATATGATGGAGTGTTGAATGATGTCATCAAACTTAGACTTTTTCCTATTTCATTAAGGGACAAAGCTAAGATGTGGTTAAACAGAACTTGGGGAAACTTATCAACAATTTTTTTATTTAAATATTTCTCACCATAAAAAATAGTAAAGCTTAGAAATGACATTACATATTTTTTCAATTTGAGGGAGAATCAATTTATGAAACTTGGGAAAGATTTAAAAATCTTCTTAGGAAGTGTTCACACCATACATTGAAGATTGGTTAATAATTCAATTTTTTTTAATGGATTGGTTGGATTTCTTAGAACAATTATTGATGTTGTTGCTGGTGGATCATTAATGTCAAAACCATTTGATGAAGCATTATTTTTAATTGAAGAGATGGCTACTAATGATTTTTAATGACCCTCTGAAAAAGTAAATCCAAAGAAAGTAACTAGTATTCATGATTCTAATGCAATATTTATGTTGGCTACTCAAATTGCTGTAATGTCAAAAAAGATAGATCAATATGGAATGAATTATTCTCAGACACCTCTTGTGCTTAAGGAAAATTCATTGATACAAATGACAAATTCTCAATCTTCATATGAAACTTTAAATGCAATAAACAATCGATCTAATAATCCTTATTCCAATTATTATAATCCTAGATTAAAAAATCACCCAAATTTCAGTAGGAGTAACAATAAATATAATGTTGTAAATCTGCAATGGGAAACAATGTTGTGAACCCATTGGGAAACTCCAACAGTAAGAGAAATTCTAACTATAAACATTATTACCCTCTAGGTTTCAATATTTGTAGAGTAAGGAGAAGAAACTATCAATAGATGAATTAATAATGCAAATGAGAGCACAATTAAAAATTCAAGGAGCACAATTACAAAGTCAATGAGTTGCAATTAGAAACATGAAAAATCAATTGGGATGTGTTGTTACTGCACTTAACAATAAACCTCCAGGAATTTGTTTGGTAATGTTGAAGCTAATCCTAAAGATCTAAACAAAGAGCAAATTATAGTTATTCAACTCAAAAAGGGGAAAAGAATTGGGAAAAAAAGTTCAAAAATAAAATGAAGTTGAAGTTGAGAAAGAAATGGTGGAAAATGAAAAGTTTAGTGTAGATTTTCATTTTGAGTCAGAATATCATATTAAACCAACGAAAATTAATGTAAAAAGACCACCACCTCCATTTCCTCAAAGATTAAAGCAGTATAACAGAGATAACAAATTTACAATTTTTTTAGAAATATTAAGGAAATTGACAATAAACATTCATTTTGTTGAAGCCCTGGAACAAATGTCAAGCTATATGAAGTTTATGAACAATATGCTTAATAAAAAAGGAAGTTTACAGATAATGAGACTGTTCCACTTAGTGAGGTGTGTAGCGCTATAAATCAGAATAAGCTTTCTAAAGAATATAAGATCTTGGTAGTTTTACTATTTCTTGTGCTATTGGGGAAAGATTTTTGGGAAAAGCTTTATGTGATTTGGGAGCCAATATTAATCTTATACCTCTATCGATTTTCATAAGGTTAGGTTTAGGAGAAATTTCACCTACTATTGTAACTCCTCAGTTAGTTGATCGTTCGATTACTTATCCTAAAAGAGTTATAGAAGATGTTTTAGTAAAGGTTGATAAATTTATCCTTCTTGTGGATTTTATTGAGTTAAATGTAGAGAAAGATAAAGAAATTCCATCATTTTGGGAAGATCATTTATTGTCATTGTAAGAGCTTAGATAGATGTACAGAAGAGAGAATTAAAGATGAGTAAGTAATCAAGAAGTTACATTTAATATTGCAAATTCAATGAGATACCCAGCAAAAGGAAGAGATGAAAAGTACTTCAAAATGGATATTAACGACTATTTAAGCAATGAATATTTCACAAATAAATTTAAAAAGAAAACTGAAAAAGAATATTTGGAGTACGAGGATGAAGATATAATTCAAGATAAATCTATGGAAGAGAGTAATGAAAAATTGGATTATGTTCAGCAACAACTTGAATTGTTAGATCCTACATATAATAACCAAAATTTGATTTCTTCGATAGTAAAACCTCTTGAACTAGAAATGAAAGCACTTCCTACATATTAATTGAAGCACAAAAAATAGTTTTTGGAAACTTTAAGAAGATATAAGAAAGCGTATGAATGGACGTTGGCTGTTATTAAAGGAATCAGTCCTTCGATTTGTATGCACATAATATTATTAGATGAACATCATGAACCAAATGTTGATCCTCAAAGGATATTAAATCCTATGATGAAAGTTGTAAGGAAAGAGATTTTAAATGGTTAGATGTAGAGATAATATCTCATATTTCAGATAGTGTTTGGGTGAGTCCAATTGACTGTGTTTCTAAGAAAGGAGGTGTGACTGTTGTGACAAATGAGAATAATGAATTAATACCAATAAGACAAGTCACTAGATGGCGAATCTGTATTAATTATAAAAAAATAAATTTAGCCACTAAGAAAGATCACTTTCCTTTACCCACCCTTTTTGGATAAAATGTTAGATAAACTAGCTGAGCACACATATTTCTGCTCTTCATATGGATATATCAGCTTTCATCAAATTCTAATTGCTCTAAAGGATTAAGAGAAGACAACATTTACTAGTCCTTATAGTACTTTTTCTTTTGACGAATGTCATTTGATTTATGTAATGCACCTGCAACATTTTAAAGATGTATGATGTGAATTTTTAGTGATTTAATTGAAAGAAAGATAAAAGTCCTTATGGATGATTTTTTAGTATTTAGAACTTCATTTAAAATATGTGTAAATCATATAGAGAAAGTTCTAGAATGATGTGAAAAGACGAATTTAGTACTAAATAAGGAAAAATGTCAATTCATGGTTGCAGGAGGAATTATACTTGGGCATAAAATTTCAGAAAATACAATGAAAGTAGATCTGACAAAAATTCAAGCTATAACTAACCTACATTTGCCTACTACTATAAGAAGAGTTAAAAGTTTTTTAGGACATATTGGTTTTTACAGGCAGTATATTAATTTTTTTTTCAAAAATTACAAAGCCTTATGCCAACTTTTGGAAAAAAATACAAAATTTGATTTTAATCAAGAGTGTCTTAATGCCTTTGAAATATTGAAGGAAAAATTGATTACTACTCCTATAATTGTTTCACCTGATTAGGAGAAACTGTTGGGCTAATGTGTGATGCAAGTGATTATGCAATTGAAAATGTTTTAGGGCAGAGATATGATAATTTTTAAAGTTATATATTGTGCTAATAAAGCTCTAAATGATGCTCAAATTAATTATATCACTACTAAAAGAGAGTTATTAGCTATTGTTTATACTTTTGATAAGTTTAGGTCATATCTAATTGGAGCTAAATGTGTTGAGTATACATACCACTGCTATAAAATATTTGATGCAAAAGAAGGATGTAAAACTAGGATTAATTAGATGAGTGCATCTGAAGCAAGAATTTGATTTTGTGGTGGTAGATAGAAAAAGATCTGATAATCAAATAGCAGATCATTTATGTAGATTGGAATAGAAAGAAACATTCGATCTTGAAAGAGAAATTAATGAAACTTTTCCTGATAAACAACTTTATACTGTTAAAGAATTGGAAATATCGTGGTATGCTAATATTACAGACTACATTATTAGTGGTATTTTATCATATAGGATTGCTACTGCTTATCATCTCTGGACTAATGGTCTAATAGAAGTATCAAATCGTGAAATTAATAGAATTTTGAAAAAAATGTGAATCCTAATAAAATGGATAGTTTACTAGATTAGATACTATAATATAGTCTTATAGAAGAGTTTAAAAGACGCCCATAGGAATGTCCCCACCCAAATTAATTTTTGGGGAGACTTGTCACTTACAAAAAGAATTGGAGCATAAAACTTATTTGGAGTCTAATTTTAATTAAAAAGATGCTGGTGCAAAAAGAATATTGCAACTGAATGAGCTTGAAAAAGTTAAGAATGAAACTTATGATAATGTTAGGATATATAAAGAGACAATTAAGGAATGGCATGATCAGAAGATAATAAAAAAATAATTTGTGTCTGGACAGAAAGTTTAATTATATAATACAAGACTGAATTTTTTTCCTAAAGAAATGAAGTCTAAGTGGACAGCGCAAATCACCATTGCAAAAGTCTATCCTTATGGAGTTGTTAATATTGAAAATCCCAAGAATGGAAAGATATTTAAATTGAATGAGCACAAACATAAATCATTTTTTGATGGTTAAAGACCAATTTTTAAAGAGACTGTAATGTTGGGTCATCCAGAGTAAAGATTGGAAATGTCAAGCTGGCGACATTAAACCAAGCGTTTTGTGTGAGGCAATCCATAATTATCTTTGTTATTGTTACTAGTTTATTTTATAAGTAGTATTATATATATATATATATATATATATATATATATATATATATATATGTTTTCTTTATAAATTTTGTGTACTTGAGAGACTTACATATTAAGAAAATACTTTAAAATATCTTCATTTGCCAAATTTTATGGAAAATTTGAGAGTTATTTGGATTTAAAACGAAATGATACAGAAATCTGAACTCGCGCTAGAGGCGCCATTTTCTAGAGGGCGTCTGAAATCGATGTCAGAAGCGTCACGGTTACCAAAACAAATTTAGAAGTTTCTAAAGGCGCTTTTGGACAGTTTTTTGCGGGTTTTCTTCCTATTATAGTTCGCATGATATTTTGAAATGGATCAATCATCTCAGAATTCATCACATATTCAGCCCCGCTTTCCTTATAGTTCACATGATATTTTAAAATAGATCAAGAAGTTGGAGAAAGAGGTACAAAATATTATGCATTCAATTGGAAAAATTTCTGATATATTTGATCATTTTGATTGATTGAACGATGAAAAAACAATTTGAACATACCGGGCGTTTTGAAGATGGTATGGTGCGAATGTTCAAGAAAAATGCTTGGATTGAAGAAGATTCGACGGACTAATTTCCTTACAACTTATACGTTCACTACCAACTTATGGGAAACATTCAAGAAAATGAAAGTGAAGAAGATGTTTAAACACGTTTTAGAATGGAATTCATAATTATGACTGCTTAGGTGTAATGTGTTTATGTCAGATTTCATTTACTTTTATCGTTGAACGTTAACTGTGTCATATTTTGATTATTTAATATTTAGTTTTCAGCTTTAGTGTGTATAGTTTGATTTTGAAGCTAAATTAGATGTATTAGCTTGAAAAATGTTGGTTTGTAATCATTTGGATTTTATATATAAATGTGATTTCTGTGTTGTTTGTGAAAATATGTTGTGAGAAATTTGTTTAATTATGAATATAAGTGTTTAATGAAGTTAATTAAAGGTTGATGTTGTTTGGTATAAAGCAGATTTTAAAAGAGAATCGAAATCTGAAAATTTTTTATGTTGGCGCCAGAGGCACCAAATTTTTGAAAACACTCAGATTTACTTAATACCACAGAAAATCCTTGTAAAACCCCATTTTTACTACTTGGGTCATCTCCTACTTCTAAACTAAGGTCGAAACTCAACCTAGGGTTGGTGGATTTGAGGAGATTTGAAGGCTAAAAAGTTTAGATTTTATCTTTCGTTGGTAAGAGCTTCACTTTAACTTAGAAATTTTTTATTTTCACCACAGATTTTTTCTACATTTTAGAAATCCGAAAAATTTGAATTTTTGTTGAAAATGTTTAAAGATAACCCATGGTGAAACGTCTCTTACCAAATATTCAAACTTTTTGGAGTCTGATTTATGATATCATAAATTTATTTTGATTTTATGTGAATTTATTTAGAAATTGACGAGGAGAAAACCTTCAGGAAATGTTGATGCGAGGCGATTCGTAAATTTGAAGGCTCAGTAAAATTACAATATTGTGATGGGAACCAAAAAATTGATTCAGGAATGTGCATTTTCAAACCCTGAAGGAGGGATTGAAAGATTGATAATAGCTTGAAACTGGTAAACCTTTTGTTACTTCACCGCAGTATCCATTGTTTCTATCATTCGAGAATTTTATGCCAATCTACGGGTAATGACTAACGAGCGCATTTATGTTAGAGGTAAACATGTTGAATTTACTAGAGAAAGAATCAATGCACTTTATAGGTTGCGAAATGAATTTTATCGTGATTATTCTGCATTTGTGATTTTTGATTCATCACTTGATGGAGTAATTGTCTATCTCACTGATGGAAGGGGAGAATGGAAGATTATAAATAATCACAAAGTCAATTTCTCGACATCCATGTTAGATGTGCAATCTAAAGCATGACATTACTTTATCTCTACAAAATTACTTCCAACCAATGACCTGAGTAAATTAACTAAGGAGAGAGTAGTATTGAATTTTTGCATTCAACAAATGAAACTTGTTGATATTGATGCTATTATTGTGCATAATGCTCAAAGTATTGCTAGAAATGGGACAGGTAGTGGTTTGGGTTATCATGCCCTGATATTCACTTTATGTGAACAATCGGGAGTAGAATTTTATAAGAATGAAGAAATGTTGCAACCACTTAAGCCAATTGGAAAACCCACCGTGCATAAATTTGAATCATTTACTGGATCTAGAAGTAGAAGTAGTGATATACCCTCTACATCAGCTGCAATATTATCTACTTCTAGTTCTGTTTCACTTAAAAATATTATGGAGCAACTAATGATTCAACAATCAGATATTATAGCAATGCAAAACAGAATAGGAGGTTTGGAATCAAGAAATGCTTACAATGATGATTTTAAGCAGAGAAGAGTACAACATGACATTGCATATCAATAGGCGATGGTTAAATTTCTGAGGGGTGATCATACTGTAGAGTTTTCTACATGCCCCAACTTCACGCCTTATGTGCATGAAAATGAAGAAGAAGAAGATGGTGATTGTGAGGAGGAGGAAGATGGTGAATGAAGATTTACTGAGTTTTATCTGATTGTATTTATTGTTGCTTTTTTAAATTTGTTGTTGGTAAAAATTTATGTGCTTTGATTTGAACTTGTTTGTGTGTGTAACTATAAACTGTAGCTTTTTATTTTTCAGCATTGTTAGTATCTTTAATTTACTATTTATGCATTTAATTTATCTTTTCTTAGCAAACCCTTTGATATATTATGTTTCATTTAATGTTTTAAAACCTGTACTTTTTAAATTAGTACCTGCAATGTGTCAGAGCCAAGTTTCATATTTAGAATCCTTTATAATTTAGTTTTGTTTTTACGCTTTTATTTTTTTTTTTCACTTTTATTTTTTACTTCCTTGCTTTCTTTTTTTTTTAAAATTTTAGTTTTGGGGAAAGAAAATTTATTTAAAGAAAGTAAAGTAAATTTTATTTGTCCTCAATTAACTATATTTTTAAAATTAATTTAACATGACCTTAGATATTATATTTTAACTTTAAATAATTATTTTTTTGTTTTTAAATATTATGGTAAATTTAATAAAAAATCTTTAATAATGAAGGTTAATTCTAGAGTTAAGATATTTAGTATGAAAGGATAAAACTTTGTTTTTCTATTTAAAACAAAGGAAATTGCATTTTTGAACTATTAAAAATCTTAGAGTTTCATATAAGAAGAAAAGAATGAAACTTTATGTAGAATCTTCGAAGCTAATATGAATTTATAAAGTGAACGAAGGTAAGAAGTTTTAACTTTAATAAAAGGATAGTGAAGTTCAAAATTATTGAATGTTATCCAAAAATAGTAATTTAAACTTGAAAAAGAAAATAAAAGAAATGATTGAAAATGATCCTAAAGAAAAGAAAAGGAAAAAAAAAAGAAAAAAGAAAAGAAGAAAAGTAAAAGGAAAAGAAAATATGTGAGGGGGAAACTTGGGGAGATGTCTAATCAAGAATTAGTTTCACTTGAATCAACTTGAAGAAAAAGGTTTTATTACATTTTCGAAACTTGTATCTGAGTATTAACATCCTTACTAATAAAGTTTTCATGAAATTCTATTTCATATGGACATTCTAAGTATCTTTGATATGAAAAATTACAATTCTTCTAGAAATAAATGGAGATTGAGAAAGCTTAGACTTTATTACAAGATGTTTTTATACTTGTAGTTTTAACCTAAGTTATTAAAAAATGTTCTTAAGTTATACTACTATATTTATTAAACTAAATTATAGAAGTTTATAAGTTAATCTCTCTCATAAGTCATATTTTTATGTAGTAAAAAAGTCACTTGAAGACAAGTAACATTTAAGTTAAAACTAAAAGCATGTTTGTGCCATTTAGAAGGCCATTGAAAGTTATTGTTAGCCATCTCCTCAATCAGAGAACGGGCCTCATCAAATGACTTTGACATAAGCGAACCACCAGCGGCAACATTTATAATAGACCTAACAGATCCTACTAAACCATTGTAAAATATCTAAATTATCAGCCAATCAGGTAACACATGACGAGGGAACTTCCTAAGAAGTTTGTTGAATCATTCCCAAGCTTCATAAATTGACTCACCTTCATACTAGAAAAATAAAGTGATTTTATTCCTCAATTTAACCATTTTTGAAGGATGGAAATTCTTAACTAGAAATTTATAGGTTAAGTCATTTCATGTCTTAAAATGATCAAATTGCTAATAAATTTAATCATATTTTGACTCTATTCCTAAAGGAGAAAAGGAAAATCCTTACCCTAGCAACGTCATTGGAAACACCATTATAGCGAAACGTGGTGCAGAGTTCTAAGAAACTTGCTAAGTGTAAGTTTGGATCCTCAAACAGGGTTTCCACAAATTGGTTGTTCTGTAGCATTTGGAAGATAACATATTTCATTTTAAATGTGTTAACTTCTACGATAGGGGTCTGAATGCTTAAGTGATTTTCATCTGTTATAGGATTAACATAATCTTTTAAAGGGTCTATGTGTATTTGGATGATCATGAGTTGGTTTCTGAGTTTTTGGGTTGTTTTATGGGTTGTTTGTCATCACTCCTATTAGTTGTTCAAGTCTCTTTTATTTTCTAATTTTCATAATAGTTCTCTCAAGCTCAAAATCATATGATGCAAGTCCCGTAGGTCCAGAACTATGCATATATGGACTAGAGAATCTAATAGGTAAGATTCACACAAAATA
>NEWO01000785.1:167978-210170 GCA_003013225.1 Phalaenopsis aphrodite | reverse complement strand
TAAAAAGTTTTCATACATTTTAATAGTTTAAGTAATCAAGCAAGACACTACACGCAATACACTATCCCGATAGATAGGCATGACAGTGAGCTCAATCATATAAACTAAAGAATAATATGACATTTGTTTGGTCTACAAACCTTGTGTACGACCAATAGATTCTCCTACCTAATTTAGAGTGATAAGATAGGGTTTATATTACCTGGGTTCTGAAGTTCCCTATAAGAGCAAGCCCCTATAGCTAATTATATCCTAAATGACCGAAGTTGCTTAAGAAAACTCTCGATAAAGATCAGGGGTTTCGTCTTCAATATATTCAAAGTTTAGGTTTTTGAGATAGTTTGTAATGAATAACAATTGTGAAAGGATCGAGTAAGAACAATTATTTTAGGAATGAAATGAGTGTAAACTAGGGAATGTGACTGGACAGAGGCTAACCTCAGTGACTTCCCAAGTTATTCTACTATTGGGTTTTATATATTTAAAGTGAAATTATTTATGTTCAATTCTTTCAATTTTTAATAACATGGCTTATACTTGCTTAATATCTGATTATGCAAATAGCCTGGAAGATAGGAGGATTACATCGTATTGGATGACAACCTTGGAATCCTAAGGCGATTTAGGGCTTATTTTACACAATGCATAAAAGCCTAAAAATAGAGTGAAGGCTTATGTCGCACTGGGCAGACTACTTCAAAATCATATGGCTTATTGTTTAACTCTAAGAAAAGGTTTAGTCGATGTAGACTTCTTTTGTTGTTGTAGATCGTCGACATTCGTCTCTCGTGGCTTGCTTCAATGCTCCTCTCTGATGTAATGACTTCAAGAATTATGATCATTTTTTTATTATATTTTGGCTTTATTTGTCATTATATTTCGAACATTTAGGAAAAATTTTAATTTAAGTTGAGCGACACCGGGCAAGATCCTACGGTTTTTTCATCATGGCACCACTATTTTCTCGTAAATTTACTAAGTTAAAACAAGTGGTTAAAATTATTTAGATTAAAGAATTGTCTTTAGCATTTGTAGGTTACCTTATCTGAGAGATCCTCATAAACCTAGAAGGAGTAGATTAAGTGCATTCCAAGTTTTAAAGGTGTATTATTAATTTAGAAAGTGTATTTTTTGTTTTGTTCGCAAGTAAAGTGAAACATGCATAAGTAAGAGAATGTTGTAAGGTAAAGTAGAAAAAGTGCAGTAAATAAATTATGGTAAGCATACCTGGTGCTCCTACTACAGCTACGTAGGATAGTAGCATAAACTTGGTATAATAAAGTATAGGAATTTTAAACGAATTACAAAGAAAATCTGTCATGAAAGAAACCCAAAACAAATGTTGGAAAAACACTAGCAGGTAAATCAAAACCCACTGTCACATATGGAAGACCGTGACTAATTGTAAGACATTAGTGAAGGTGGGGGCTCAGCGCTAGGTTGTCTGTTTTATTATACAACCCTGGCAAAAGCCACCAACTTGGCAATCTAAGGAAGGCAACTCCTAACCTCTATCCAAGTGACTAGCCCGTGGACCTTTATAAGATTTCATCAAAAATTCTTTTAGTTTTCAAGCAAATAGGGTAATTTAACATTCAAAAGTAATCACATCGCAAAAGGATTTTTGTTAAGTTTACGATTTTATATGTCATGTAAAATATTATAGTCCACGAGCTAATCACTCTAATCAAACTTGGAGTACAAGTAACCTAAAAGAGCTAGAGATAACTCCTACCATGGGTTGGTGAATAGTATCATCGGTCTTATCCCCTCTCCTTATTGAGGATCCACGAGGTATGATAAACTATTCCAAATCCCACTTTATATCACTCTTTTGGCACATAAAAGCTATGCCATCATTGCACTTGCCACCAAGACCTCTGGCTCACTAGCTCGATGATCCATATGTAGCATAAAAAAATATTTCTCATTTCTCATAAGGATTTGAATACCTTATTCAAGACTCAAACCCTTGAGTATTGAGTTTAAATGTAGGATAAGTAGTGTAGGGTATTTTATCGGAATTTAGTGAATTAACTAGTCTCGAATCATATCATGGTGGGTCCCTATAAGATTTTGCAGATGAATTTCTTCAAGGAATTGTAACAGGTTCAATTGTCCTTCACAATGTTCAGAATCTTGCAAAGGCATTTGGGGCATAACCCTGCACCACTTTAGAAGTTCTTTTGTCATTCCAAGTTCACCTAAACTTATTATGTCATTAAATTAATCAACCCTGGTTAAGTTAAGTTTTAGTTGAGGTGTGTTAATTTGTGCTAAGTGAACTTTGGTGTGTAAATTAACTCATGAGTAAGGGTAACTAATCACTCACTGCAATGTTGATGAATTATATGAGTAAGAATCCTTATGAAAAACTAGTTATTAAGGAACCATCCATCTCTTTTCAATTTAACCTGAGCTCATAGTGTTTCAACAATGTTTATGATTGCTTATATTTATTTTCTAAGCCTTATTAAGTAATTTTAAATCAACCCTAATTCATTGTTGATCTCCTAAAGGTTAAAGGGGGAATGTTATAATTTTGTAGAAGTTCTATGACATGGTGTTTAATCTTCATTGAGAGATTGTATTACACTTAACTATTAATTGGGGGTTTAAATTAGTGAGTTATTATCTTCATAAATCAAGCCCCTCAAAATAAGATCATCAAAGAATTAATTATCTCTCAATCCATAAAAATTTGATTGAGTACAATTTTACCTTTTGCAGAAAATTAAATGAATCAATTTCTACCTGTTAACCATTTATGTTTCAATGACTTCAGAAAATTAATTATCATGATCATTACTCATTTACCCTTTGATTCAACCTAAATTTTCATTTTTAGTTCCAAATTCCATAATTACCACACTAGGGATCTTTACTTCATAATTTCTTTAATTAAACTCAAATGGCTTTAAAACTTTTTTCCCACCCTACTCATGGGTTAATTTACACATCAAAGATGAATTTATATCTTTCTGATTTTTATTTAAATTTTTATAATTTTTTTAATTCAAAATTGGGGATTTTCAATATTAATTAAATTTACTAGCCAAAACATCTCTTCTGACCTTAGGATAATTTTAAGAGGTTCACTTAGATCAAAGAACTATCAAAAATAAATTTTGTGAATTTTTGAAATATATTTTAATTTTATGATTTCTTAATTGATTTTAATGATTAAATAATTTTAAAAATACATTTTTATTTCAAAAATAAAATTTTATACTTTCATAAACTTCTCTGACTTCAAAGAACTTAGAGAAACTTATTTTATATTTTTTATATTTTATTTCATTTTTTATAATTATTTTATTAAAAAATCAGGGAAAATACATTTACATGCTAAAAATATCTTTTTACATCTTTAAAAATTTATGAAAATATTTTTAAGTTGTTTTTTAAAATTAGGGAATAATTTGTGACATTTTAAGGTATATTTATATTTTTTATTATTTTTAATTTTAAAAATAACTCCAAAATGAACTTTTTAATTTGATTTCAATTTTATTTTTCCTGGATTCCTCCAGTCTTAAGGAATCATCAAAAATATTTTTTATAATTTTCTGACTTTTATTTTATTTTATATAATTATTTTAAGCAAAAATTACTAATTATTAGAAAATATATTTTTATATTAAAAATAACTTTTCTGACTTTAATTTTTTTACAAGGACTCTACAAAATCATTTTCTTCATTTTGGGATGTTTAGATGATTTTTTTAACTATTTTGTATGTTCATAATTTTTTTATAATTTTTATTAGTTTTAAATGAAAAAATGTATTTTGAACCTCTTAAATTTGATTTTTCTTTCCTAACGTGCTCTGACTATAGTGAACCTACCAAACCTGATTTTGTAATTTTTAGACTTTTATTTTATTTTATCTAATTATTTACTTAAAGTAAAACTAAGAGATCTAGGAAAATAGAGCTTTTGATCATAGGGTTGTTCTGTGACCTTGAAAAAAATCAAAGAACGTGCCAAATATCATTAGGAACAAACCCTCAAATTTTCATTTAATTTGAATAGTTATTTAGTTAATTAAAATTAATTTTTCTTCTAGAGTTATTATTTAATTAAAAATAAAAAATTTAGTATTTTTTTTTTATTTTTGGTTCAATAAATTCTTCTCTGTTCACTGAACACAAATATATCTTTATTTTATTTTGACGATTTTTCTACACAAATATATCAATTTTTAAAGTTTCTGTAATTAAATAATTCTATGAATGCTCACCGCATTCATAAAAATATATAAAAATATCCTTAATATATTTTAACAAAAAGGTCAAAATATATTTGTATCATCTAGATATCAATATTGGGATCTATTGTATACATCAATCTCATAATTTCCATCTTCAGTTGACTTGTACCTAATATATTTGCCATTATGGTACCCTTCTCTCATAATTTCCATAAAACCACTGTGTTGAACGGCTCGTTATTTGCTGCATTAACCAAATACCTCTCCGTCGACCCTAAGAAATCCAGCCTGCCGACAAATATAGGTTATCTCTTTCACCCCTCTGGCCTCCAACTCCATTAAATACCCTAATTTTTTACTTATCCGACGAGACGCCGCGTCATTCTCAGTAGCTCCAAACGCCCACACAACGCGCTCCGATTAGTTGCTCTTTCCACGTCGGTTTCCATGAGTGTCTGCGAATTGCATTCCATTTGCTTGTCCAACTCGATCTCAACCGCTCGTTCGATACACGCAGAAACAGACGACATACATTCATCATCTCTGATCGCCCTAAGCCGAGAACCTTTCATGTTCTAACCCTAAGATCACGTCGGATACTCCACCAAATTAAGTGTGATTTGTTCCTAGACCTTCATCTAAGTAAGACGAACACATCTATACGGCTAGATATGCATGAAATGAAATTTTTCTTCACAAAGGTTCAAACCGAGGCTAAAATTAGGGATTTTGATCTATACCTTTGTCTAAAAGATAAGGCCTCATATGGGTTTAATCTCGAGCTTCGCCTTGAGTCCACGAACGTCTTCCAAGCATTGGTTTGAGCTGAGGTAAGACTTAGGTATAATTTCAATCAAGAGGTGGAGCATGTTTGGTCTAGGACTAAGTTAGAGTGCTCGGCAGAGAGGCTTTTAATTGGGGAAGTGGTTTGGAGGCGCTATGAAACTTATGGGATGATTAATTTTGGGTTTTAAAGGGTTTCTTTCAAAGGCCTGAAATTGCCCTAGAATTGAGATGGAAATTAGGGTTTTGTGTGGGGGTTGAAGGCTGGAAAATGGTAGGAATGAACTTAGGGCAAGTGTAAGATGCTCTGGAAGCAAATTGATAGAGTTTCTCCTAGGTTTGTGTACTTCTCCCCTTCGGCCGAGCGGTGTCTCCACATGTTGAAAATTTGGTGAGAGAATGTTATGAGGCCCAAAAATTGATGGTTTTCATCATGTATGCATGGTGCATGACAATAATGTTTAAATTTTGAATTTTTTTAATTAAGTTTGTGAAGAGGAAATTTGTCATGACAGGCTTAATCGAAATTCAAATTAGACCTCATTCATGGGCTTTTAAGTTTTGCTAAGAAGGAATTAATTTGGGACCATATAACAACAAACGATAACTCATTCTTGAGTTTTCACATGTTGGACTTACCCNATTAATTTTTCTTCTAGAGTTATTATTTAATTAAAAATAAAAAATTTAGCACTTTTTTTTTATTTTTGGTTCAATAAATTCTTCTCTGTTCACTAGACACAAATATATTTTTATTTTATTTTGACGATTTTTCTACACAAATATATCAATTTTTAAAGTTTCTGTAATTAAAAAATTCTAAAATACCCTAATTTTTACTTATCCGACGCGACACCGCGTCTTTCTCAGCAGCTCCAAACGCCCACACGGCGCGCTCCGATTAGTTGCTCTTTCCACGTCAGTTGCCATGAGTGTCATTCGCTCGTCCAACTCGATCTCGACCGCTCGTTCGATATATGCGGAAACGGACGACATGCATTCATCATCTTTGATCGCCCTAAGCCGAGAACCTTTCATGTTCTAACCCTAAGATCACACTCAATACTCCACCAAATTAAGTGTGATTTGTTCCTAGACCTTCATGTAAGTAAGACGAACACATCTATACGGCTAGATACGCATGAAATGAAATTTTTCTTCACAAAGGTTCAAACCGAGGCTAAAATTAGGGATTTTGATCTATACCTTTGTCTAAAAGATAAGGCCTCATATGGGTTTAATCTTGAGCTTCGCCTTGAGTCCACGAACGTCTTCCAAGCATTGGTTTGAGCTGAGGTAAGACTTAGGTATAATTTCAATCAAGAGGTGGAGCATGTTTGGTCTAGGACTAAGTTAGAGTGCTCGGCAGAGAGGCTTTTAATTGGGGAAGTGGTTTGGAGGCGCTATGAAACTTATGGGATGATTAATTTTGGGTTTTAAAGGGTTTCTTTCAAAGGCCTGAAATTGCCCTAGAATTGAGATGGAAATTAGGGTTTTGTGTGGGGGTTGAAGGCTGGAAAATGGTAGGAATGAACTTAGGGCAAGTGTAAGATGCTCTGGAAGCAAATTGATAGAGTTTCTCCTAGGTTTGTGTACTTCTCCCCTTCGGCCGAGCGGTGTCTCCACATGTTGAAAATTTGGTGAGAGAATGTTATGAGGCCCAAAAATTGATGGTTTTCATCATGTATGCATGGTGCATGACAATAATGTTTAAATTTGAATTTTCTTAACTAAGTTTGTGAAGAGGAAATTTGTCATGACAGGCTTAATCGAAATTCAAATTAGGCCTCATTCATGGGCTTTTAAGTTTTGCTAAGAAGGAATTAATTTGGGACCATATAACAACAAACGATAACTCATTCTTGAGTTTTCACATGTTGGACTTACCCATCTTAACCAAATTCTAAGGGATTGGGACCACCTATGTGAGTTTCCCAAAGAGTTAATGAGGTAGGTTCAGTGTATGTGATTTTAGGGTTTTGGGGTAAGTGGGGGATTGAAAGAGCTCGAGTGCGTGTAGGTGTGTGTGAGACCAAACTTGAGCCACTTAGGGTTGTCTTAAGTCTTTATTGAACCTAAAGGAACTCACTCTTGAGTCTCCACATGTTGGTCTTAGCCATCACAAATGACATTTGGAGGCTTGTCACCACTTAGATGAGACTTCACTAGAGGAGTCAAGAATTATTTAGAATTCCTATGTGGGGTTTAGATTCCCTCACTAGTCCTCTAAGATAGTCCATAAAAAAGTCCTAAGGCTAGATCATAGGTTCATAAAGAGAAGAATTTGACATCATCAAAAATGAGGTCAACAAATGGACCCCAATAGGTGAGATGTGTCAAACAGACACGCCGCATGTATTGGTGTTGGCTGAAGTGATCCACAAAGCAACACGACCGCCCAGGTAACATATCTAGAATAGACCAAAGAAAATAAATTAGATTTTAGATTAAAAGAATTGGATTTAAATTTAAAATTGGGGACATTTAAGAAGTTATGTTAAGGATTAAAAGAGTGTATTTTAAATTTGAATTTTTAGGTTAAATTTGATTTACTTTGCTTTTCTTTGATGTATGTTTTGATGTTTGTATTGTTTTGAAAGGGTTTAATTGTTTTTGGTTGTTTATATTATTTCAGTTTCAAAGATGCGATGAACACCGCATTAAGGAGTAGGACGCCTTAATCCATATAGGAGGGTCTTATACTGACATGCCTTAAAATTACCTATTTTATATATACATTTCGTGTTTATTTTTTATAATATTACGTTTTAATGAAAATTATTTTGCATGTTTTTTATTTTAGGTGCAGGAAATGGGGTTTATAGGAAAAGAAGTGAAAATCAATGCAAAATGGAGATATGAAGAAGTGGCGCCTAAGCGCCACTTCTTGCGCCTAAGCGCCACTTCTGTCGCCTAAGCGACACAGTACAAATGTGACTGACGTCTAGGCGTCATTGTCGGGTGCCTAGGAGACAGAAAGAATTACCACTTTTATTCAACGAATTTGGCTGAATTTTTTAGAGGTGTCAAAAGCAACCCTTGATGATTTTCAGAGGTTTACATATAAGGATGAAGTCCAAATGAAAAAGTTGGTGCTAAGGAGTACTAGTGTGTGTAAGAGCGTGGGGAAGTGAGTGTGCGTACGTGTGGAGTCATTTTAGACCACCATTAGACTGGGTGACTACCATAAGAGTGTTGTGATTCTTGTAAGAGTTTATCGGAGTCAATGAAGTTAGGAAACTTCAAATAATTGCTTGGTGAAGAGTTTGAGATAATTATTTGTATTTGTGTTTAAGTTTTGTGTTGTGAATTTGAGTTTTAATATAAATCGTATTTTGTTTTATTATACCCATGAATTTTGAGTTTTTTTTTGTTTCTCCTTGCAATAAGTAGTCTTGTGGAGGGTTTGATTTGTTTAGAATATCTTTTATTCTGAAAATTGTGATGATATTTTCACTAGTTCTTTATTTATTTTGCAAACTGACCACTTGTAATGTTAAAATTCCATTGTGAAACATAATGACCCAGGAGGGCTATGATTTCACCCAAGTAGTGAATACCACACTAACCTTACGAGGAGGGTGACCACAATCTAAGAAGTGTGCAAATAGATAGGGAGATAAGTTTTGATGGTTGTAAAATTGTTGTTTCTAGATTGACAGGCTAGATCCTCTACCAATTTGGTCTAGAGTTGAAAGCTAAAGTCTCTAGTAGGTTCTATAGAGATGGCATAGTGGGTAATCTAGAAGTAAGAGATTAGAATCTACTCAGCACTACCATATAAGAAGAACTTACTTTACCATATAAGAAGGAACTTACTTTAGATTAGCTAATGTATTTTATGCACTCAAGAGAGGATAATTATGCTCTTATTTGTCATAATACATTATTTAAACCTTTAAACCTTTTGATTTTGACACATATTATGAACTCATTGCAAGGGGAAAGACTGTTTTCATAATTAAAACTCTCTTCTACATTGAGCATAGCTCAAAATTTCTGCATTTAGATTTAGTTTTAAACAGAATTTGTAGGAATTTAGTAGTTTTACTTTACATATGAGTTTGCTATTATACTTTCTAGATTATATCTACAATTTTAAGTAAAAGTTTCACTAAAAGTCCTTACAAAGAATTACAGCTTCAGGTTTTTATAAAAAAATCTATATTACTTGAAACAATATGTATACTTGTGTAGTACTCCTAGAGTGAAAATTATCATTCTATACTTTATAACATTTCATTTCTTCAAACTAGCCGCAAAATATAAACAGTGTCAAGTTTTTTGTCATCTTTTGGAATATAAAAATCTGAGTAGTTGTGATTCAGGTCAAGTTTTTTGCGTCGTTGTCGGCAAAGTGATAGAGTTTTTATTAGACTTAGAAATTTTATTTAAATTGTGGAATTATTTTAGAAAAATTGTAGTGTTGATTAAAAAAATTTAAGAAAAATATTTTCAAAACAAAAAAAATTAAAAAACTAAAAATAATAACTATAGACCTTCTTATCCTCCTGGCTTTAATAATTAATAACTTAAGAAAAAGAAGTTGTCTATAAAAGAAGTGGTGTTATAGATGGGTAATTAATTACAAAGTCATAGTGTAGTCATTAAAAATATTGAGAATCAACTGAGACAAATTGTTATGCACTTAGCAATAAGCCTCAGGGGATACTTCCTAACAATACTAAAATAAATCTGAAAGCAAAAACAAAAAACAAGAGCAAGTTAAAGTTGTCCAACTCAAGAGTGGAAAGAAATTAAATGTTGGAATTCATAAAGAGATTAAAGTTGAGAGAGAAACTCTAGAAACTGAAAAATCTAAAGAAATTGTTCCTAAGGATGTGGAAAAGCCTGTCTCCAACTATGATTAATTTAAAATGACCACCACTTCCTATTCCTAAGAAACTTAAACGGAAAAAAGTGGATCAACAATTTTCAAAGCTTTTCAAGATTATTAAAAAACTTATGATCAATATTCCTTTTGTTGAAGCTTTGAAACATATGTCAAGTTATGCTAAATTTATAAAAGAAATTTTAGACAAAAAGAGGAAACTTGAAAGATTGTGAAACTTTTGCACTAAGCAAAGAATGTAGTGCAATAATTCAGAAAAAGCTTTCTCAAAAACTCAAGGATCCTAGTAGCTTCACTATACCTTATGCAATTGAAAAAAAAAATTTGGAAAAGCTTTATGTAATTTAGGAGCTAGCATTAACCTCTTGTCATTATATATATTCTGAACATTAGATTTATAAGAGATTTCTCCCACTACTGTAGTCCTTTAGTTAGTTGATCGATCTATCACTTATCCTAAGGGGGTTATAGAGGACGCATTAGTGAAAGTCGATAAGTTTATCTTCCCAGTGGATTTCATTGTATTAAATATGGAAGAAGATAAAAGAAATTCATATCATTTTAAGGAGGCAATTCCTTGCCATTAGACAAGCAAATATATATGTGCATAAATGAGAGTTAACTATGTGAGCTAATGACCAGAAAATTACATTTAATGTGCTTAAATCTATGAAGTATCGAACTAAAGGAAAAGATGATAAATCTTATAAAAAGGATATTATTGGCTACTTGATTGTAAATCATTTCCCAGAAAGATGTGAATTTATAACTAATCAAAAAGAATTGGAGGATTAAAATGAAATTGATTTGCAAGATAAATCTAATGAGAAAAATACCGAGGATTCAAATTATATTCAAGAAAATTTTGAGATTTTGAGCACTACTGAGAATAGTAAAACTATGATCCCTTCAATTGAAAAACCTTCTAAGCCTGAAAAGAAGATACTCCCAACGCATTTAAAGTATGCATTTTTAGGGAACTCATCAACCTTACATGTTCTAATATCATTAGATTTAATTGAAGCTCAAGAAGAAAAAATAATGGAGACATTGAAAAACTATAAGAAAGCTTTTGGATGGGAATTAGTTGATATTAAAGAAATCAGTTCTTTAATTTGTATGCACTGAATATTAATGAAAGATGATCATAAGAGTATAATTGATCCTCAAAGGAGATTGAATCCTATCATGAAAGTTGTGGTAAAGAAAGAAATTTTAAAGTGGTTGAATGCTAAAGTTATTTATCATATTTCTAATAGTGTTTAGGTTAGTTTTATTCATTGTGTTCCTAAGAAAGGGGGAGAGACAATAGCTGTTAACAAACGGAATGAATTAATTCCAACAATACAAGCCATTGGGTCGCGTATATGCATTAATTATAGAAAATTAAACCTCGCCACTATGAAAGATCACTTTCCTCTACCTTTTCTGGATCAAATGTTGGATAGACTAGCTAAGCACTGATATTTTTGCTTTTTTGATGTTTATTCTAGATACCACCAAATCACTATTACTTTTTGGGATTAGTATAAGATTGCATCTACAAGTTTGTACGGGACTTTTGCTTTTAGAAAAATGTCATTCGGTTTATGTAATGAACCTGGAACTTTTCAAAGGTGTGTGTTGTCTACTTTCTGCGATTTGATTGAGAAGGAATTAAATATTTTGTGAATGATTTCTCAGTTTTTGGAACCTATTTTGATTCATTTTTAGATCATTAAGCCAACGTTCTTAAATGCTGTGAAAAAATAAATTTAGTTCTCAATTGGGAAAAATGTCATTTTAGGGTTACAGGAGGAATTGTGTTATGACATAAGTTTTCTGAAAATGATATGAAAGTAGATCCAGGAAAAATTCAAATTATTGTTGAATTACCATCTCCTACGTCAATGATAGGAGTTAGAAGTTTTCTATGACATATTGGGTTCTATAGGCGATATATTAAATATTTTTCAAAATTTGTTAAGCGTTTCTGCCATCTTTTAGAAAAAGACACGACATTTGATTTTAACGAAGAATGTCTATATGCCTTCAAATTATTAAAGGAAAAATTAATCATTGCATGTGATTATGCCATTAGGATTATATTAGAGCAAAAATAAGATAAAATTTTTAAAGTTATATATTATGTCAGTAAAACTCTTAACGAAGCACAAATTAATTACACTAATACTAAAAAGGTGTTATTGGCAATACTATATGTTTTTTATAAATTTAGACACTTATGTGCAAACTTGTGATAGATGTTAGACACTAGACAATATTTCTAAGAGAGATGAAATGCCCTTAAATTTTACTTGAGAAGTTGAATTTTTTTTATTTATGAAATTTAGAATTTATGGTACCAATTATACCATCTTCTAGAAAACTGTACACTTTATTAGCCGTGGATTATGTTTCTTAATGGATTGAAGCTGCTGATTTACCCCAATGTGACTCTCAGAATGTTGCAAAATTTTTAAAGAGAAATAATTTTACCATATTCGAAATACCAAAAGTGATCATTACTGATGGGGGGATGTCATTTTAAAAACTATAGTGTCGAAACATTAACAAGGAAATGTAGAATTAAACATCGAATTGTCACAACTTATTACCCTCAGACCAGTAGTTTAGCAGAAAGCTTGAAATTAAAAGAATATTGAAAAAAATTGTAAATCCTAACATAAAAGATTGGTCTGTTATACTTGATTCTGCATTATGGGCTTATAGGACTGCTTATAAAACTCCAATTGGATTGCCACCATATAAGCTCATATTTAAAAAAGCTTGTCACTTGTCACTTGAATTGGAGCATAAAGCTTATTGGGATATTAAGGAATTTAACTATAATTTGTAGAAAGTTGACGAGAATGATTATTCCAATTAAATGAGCTTGAGGAAATATGAAATGAATCTTATGAAAATGTGAAGATTTATAAATAAAAGATGAAAAATTGGCATGATCGGAAGATTTTGAAAAAAGATTTTGAGCATGGACAAAAGGTTTTATTATATAATACAAGAGTGATTTTTTTTCCCGAAAAACTTAAGTCGAGATGATTGAGGCCATTTATTGTAATGAAAGTCTATCATTATCATGTTGTCGAAATTTTTAAAGAGAAATAATGAAAGTCTATCATTTATTGTAATTAAAGATCCGAAAATTAAACAAATAATTAAGATAAGCGGACATCGATTGAAACCTTACATCGGAGGTAACAAACCTTATGATGAAGAGATCCTAATGTTGGGTCAACTAGAGTAAAACATTGGATATGTCGGGTTAACGACGTTAAACCAGGCACTTTGTGAGAGACAACACATAGTTATTGAGACGGATTGATTTATTTGGTGATTGTTGTTATGTTAAGTTTATAAAGAGACTTACATGTAAGGAGGCACAAAAGAATTATTTGATAATTAAAAAAAGGTTGGGACTAGTAAATTAGACCTTTGAAATTTTTGGGTATTGCCTCCTAAGCGCCCCTTTTAGTGTGAGTCTGACGCCTGAGCGCCCCAGTTTGAGTAACTTCCAAAAACCACCAAATTTCAATTTTTGCTCCTCCTTCTCTATTAAAACTAATGTGGACTTGAATTGGAACATCTTCAAAATTTTAAGTGTTTTAGAGGAAAGGAGTGGAAGAATCATCCCTACATGGAGATCATTGCTCAAGATCCATGGAGAGTAAGAACAATGGTAAGTTGGATGAAAAGAAGTTGATGCATCAGGAAAAATAAACATAGTTCAATGGATTCCTTGCGCTGAGCCTGGAAAAAGTAACGGAGAAACTTGTGAAGATTGAGGAGTTGGGGAATCTGCATTCAAAGTTAAACAAGATTTATTACCAATACAAACATCTGGAATGGCAATTCAAACAACAATTCAATCACAAGGCATGCTTCCAAGAATATCAGGTAAGGATGCATCAAGATAACCAATGGATAGGAGAGAAAGTTGTGGAAGATTTTTTTTGTTAGTATATTGCTAAAGCATTTTTATTTCCTTCAATATAGTCAACATCAAAAGTATAAGCAGAAAACAAACTTTGTCATCTGATTAATCTTTTATTTGGTAAAGAGTCCACATTTTACCTTTAATATATGAAATTGCTAGTTTATTATCCGTTCTAATTAAAAATGTTTCATTTAAGCATATTCCAAATTTTTTTTAATTTTTTCTTTAGTGTTAAAATTTCTTTTTCATTAATATGATAATTCTATTTGGTGGGGGTGTATGTTCTTAAACTATATCTACATAGAAGTTCAGTATTGTTACGTCTGGCTTTTAAAATTGCTCCACATGCTATCTCAGAACTATCTGTTTCTATAATTAAGTAATCTCTAGGTATATGTTAATGTAATTGTATAAGATTTTTACATAGTTCTTTGATTTGATATATGGTTTTTTCGTCTTTCTCATCCCAATACGAAGATATATTTTTTTAAACTTCTTTTGTAGATGGACTCTTAATTCTGCAAGATTTTTAACAAATGCTTCTGCATAATTAATACATCATAAAAACAACTGCAAATCTTTCTAGTTTTTTATTTGTTTAGAATTTATTTGTTTAGAATGGTCTATTTTTGTTAAAATGTATTCTTGTAATTCAATGGATCTTTGATCTATTATGAGTCCTAGGAATTCAATAGTATTTCTTAAGAGGAGGGCTTTTTTCTAACTTAACGATATCCCATGTTTTTTAGCTTTCTGAGAGAACAAGGTCAAGTGTTTCAAATGTTCTGTAAAAGTTTGACTAAATATCAATATATCTACATATATGAGACAGAAATGTTATAATTCTCGAAAAATTGTATCTATCTGTCTTTGTAATATTTGCAGGACATTTTTTAATCTAAAAGACATTACATTCCATTGTTAATGTCCTTGTGGTGTACTAAATATAGTAAATTCTCTATTATTTAGATGCATTATTATGTGCCGAAATCAAAATTTATAGTCTAATTTAGAGAGTCATTTGGCTATTTTAATACGATTAATTAATATTTTATTGTTCGGTAAGAAGTGGCCATCAAATTTAGTGTTATCATTAAGTTTTTTATAATTAATTACTAATCTCATTTTACATCTAATTTATTCAGCATGATTTCTTAGTAGGAAGACTGGGTTGCTATGTCGACTATTGCTTGATTCGATTAATTTAAGATGTAATAGTTCTTGTATTTGGACTTGGAAATCTTTTTTATCTATAGAAGTGTATTTGATTGGCCAAACACTTATAATAAGTGTATGGTTAATTGGTTCAATTAGAGTCAGTTGTACGTCTTGTTTCCAGAATTGCAAAGGATTCTCAGAAAATGATGGTTTAAATAACAAACTTGCAAAGAAACGAAGCTCAGTAAGTTTAGAATTTTCAATAGAGGTTATAACATTTATTCCAAAATTATTATTAAATAGTAAAGGATAAGCAGTTTTCATGTTTTGGTTAAGGGGGTAATCACTACGTTGGCTACGAAAAATAGGCGTGGTTGAATGAGATTGTGGTGTTTTAATTATAGGACAGTGGAACGAATTACCATTGGGGATAACCAATATGATTTCATTTTCATTTTGTGTAAATGAAGAAAATGTTTTAAATAAATCATTGCCTTAGATTAAGTAGGGACCGTTGTCGTCGAATAGGCACCAAAATTTGTGTATTTTTAATGAAACAGATTGATTGACAGAATTTGTTGATCCAATATTGATTTATTGTTCGAAGACCATTAAATGTTTCGAGCAATAATTATTCAGAGTGGGTTGATATTTGGGGCGTGATTATTAATTTTTTTGTTACATTTATATCGCTACTTGTATCACATAAATCATGTATAGGATTATGTTCGTAGGTATGGATATATAATTCTATAATAATGTAGTTATGAAACCATATTTTGTGGTAATATATAATTATCTATGTTTATGTTTTTGTGTGTAAATGTTATAATATGTTGTTGGAGGAAGTCTATGCCTACTTATATACGATTTGAATTTTTATCATATGTTAAGAATAAATGTGATGGTTATTTAAATCCCAAAATCCAAAAAGTATGTTAGCTTCGTGAGTACATAGGTGTTTTTGTCCTAGATAATCGTGATAGATATATGGAGCAATTTTTAGTTTTTGAAAATTTTGTGGTATTAGATTTTGATCAATATGGGATTTATGAGATCCTGTGACTAGTAAGATATTACATTTTTGTCCTGCAGAGAAATAATAATCAGTTACAAGTAATTGATTATTATTGTATTCTTTTATACTTATGGTTGGTTTGAGAAAATAGATCCACTAGTATATAGAGATCACCTTGGTTGAAAGGATAATATATTATTATTTTCTAAGTAGGTTAGTTTTGGATATTTTTGGCTTGTAAAGCCTTCTTCAATATCTAGAAGAAAATTTTATGAAAGTGTTGTAATTTCTAGCTCATTAATTTCTTCTAGTTGAATTGTCTGTCCTATATGTCAAAAGATTGGATCTAGATGGACAGGGTTTGTATGTGGCCTAAAAGCTACAGGATTGTGTTGATTATTGTTGGCATATGCGACCTGATAAGTAATGTTGTAAGCAACCCTTCTCTTCTGTTAATTTTACTCTGTCTAATTTGTGTTTTAGAGTTAAAGCTCTATATAGATGTCAATCATTTATATGAACAACATAGTTGGGTGTAAGTTAAACATTAGGGTTTGATAACATAAATTTCCTTGTATAACCTCTAGTAAGAAATCTCTTTTAGAAACTGTAATTTTGTCATCGCATATCCAAATAGTTATAGAACTATCAATTCCTGTACGAAAGTATGCCTTAATTAAAATTTGAATTCCTCCAATGAAGATATGCATGCATTTTTCTGGGTTTTTTATTTCTTCCAAGTCGTCTTTTTATTTGTTGGTTATATAGAGATTCAAATTCTTCCATCTCTATTTATTATATCAATAGGATGTTCACCTTGTCGAATACTATAATATATACTCTTTTTTTTTCCATAGAAAAATTGGTGTTTCAAAGCAGTCTTTTGTTTCTAAGGATGGTTTTCTTTTTTGTATTTTATTGTAAACTTCTTCAAATAATGTAATATGTCTTTCTTATTCGATAGAATTATCATTAATTATATATGCGTTAAAGTTATCTTCCATTAGTCACAATATAAATATTCATGTATCTCATTATCTAACTAACTTATATTTATTAAATTATCTTTTGTGTCTGATAATTCCTACATCTCTTCTTCATTATCTATATCAAAAAAATAAAAATAGGTTCTAAGTTAGTTTCATCTATAATAGCTATGAATTTCATATGGTTTACTTTATTTTTTTGGGGACATTTGTTTGCGTAGTGTCTTTCCTATTTACAAATCTAACATTTAATTTTCTTAATATTCATATTATTATTATTTTTTTTTTTCTAAAATTTTTCTTATTAGGAATATTTTTTTTCTGTATTTTCTTAAAGAACTTTTTTTTTATGTTTTGCAAAGCAATTATAATTATTATGGGAAGAAGAACGGCCCCATTGCTGAGCTGCTAAGTCAGATTTTTCACAGCATAGTGATTGTTTATATTATTTATTTTACTTATGTAAATCTGAATGCTGACATGCTTCAGCTAATTTTTCTAAAACATATTATATTTGACTTCCTAAAGTTGTCAATTTGATGTATTTTTGTAAATACTTAGCTCCACATAATATTATATGGTTCAAGTAATTTGTAAAAGTACATTTCTAAATAAAGCAATCTGTCATAAAAATATTTTTGATAATCACAACTATGTTCATTTAAATAACATATATTGCTAATGCTTAATGTTGTCATCTTTTATTTTGCTAAATCAGATTGATATTTTTGTTTTTCTGCTTCAGTGTCATACCTAATTTTATATACTAAAAATTCACATTTTATATAATCTCCATAAATAATTGGTTATTTTCCACGAGTGCCCATAATTCTCTCTTCTAAACAAAATTCTCTAATATTTTGCTTTTGATAATATTTTAGTCCAATGAAGCATTTTTTGACGATTCCATTAAGTGTATTTTCTAATAGTCCAAAAATATTTTCTCCTTTTAGTTTATAGTTATAAATGGCTAGGTTATTTTATATTACTCATTTATCAATTATTTCATTAATATTTTTACTACAATCTAATTTTTCATGAACATGAATCTAATTTTTCTTCTTATGAATCTCAAATGAGAGAAGAAAAAGAGCTAAACAAGTAATTATTTCTAGAAGAACCTAGAGAAAGTATTTCCGACAAAGTTAATGTTGAATAAATTGTATCTTCGACATGAATTAAATAGAATTTCTGATTTAATTCAAATAAATATAAAAAATAAGCAATTAAAAGTATTTTAAAAAGAACAAATATTTCATATAAAATCTCAATTAGGAAATTCAAATGAGTGGATTATTTTGCAACAGCATGTTGAATTAGAACTATACGCACAAATTATATCTAACAAACTGGTTAGTATATGGAATTAAACCAAATACAGATAGAAAAAATCAAACTTTTAAAAAATATAATCAAATATAGATATAAAAAGTTGGCAAATACATAAAGTACTTCTAATATACATGAATTAGGGATAAGACTTATTCAAAATCAGCAAGTACCAAATAGTAATATAACTACTACTGTAATTCTTGCTGAATGTTTTAATTAGGAAAAATTCACAGCTAGCCCATAAATTCTAGGATGGACAAATAAATTAACTCTCCAAGAAATATGCAAAGAGTCATACGTCTCAACAAAATTATTTCAATAGATAAACAATAACTCTCTATTTATTTCAATAAATAAGAGCTTGTATTTTAACTTGTACTAGCCTCATTTGTATTTGATGTAGAAGGTAATCTTATAGGATGATTATTAGATGAGGAAGGAGTTTCGATTGATGAGTAATTAACGGGAGTAGTCATGAATTGATGTTCAGTTAAAACATTAATTAAATCTTTTATCTCATTCTCAGAAGCAGATGTAACTATTTGGATGTACTATGTCAGAATTATACATTCTAAAAAAATTGTCTTATTAGGAGTTATACAAGGAAATTTATGCTATCAAATCGTAATGTTTAACTTACACCCTAACTATATTGTTAATATTTAAATAGATCTTTAACTCTAAAACACAAATTATAGAGAGTAAAATTAAGAGAAGAAAGTGATGTTTACAACGTTACTTATCAGACTATGTATGCCTACAGTAATCAACATAATATTGTAGCTTTCAAGCCACATACAGACCCAGTTCATTTAGATCCATTGTTTTCTCATAGGACAGACAATTGATTCTGAAGAAACTAATGAGCTAGAAATTACAACACCTCCATCAAACCTTCTTCTAGATTTTGAAGAAGACTTTACAAGCCAAAGATATCCAAAACTAACCCACTTTGAAAATATTAATATATTATCCATTCAACCAAAGCGATCTCTAGATACAAGTAGATCTATTTTTCTCAAACCAACCATAAGTATAAAAGAATACAGTAATAATCAATTACTCATAACTGGCTATTATATCTCACCAGAACGAAGATGTAATAACTTACTAAACACTGGATTTCATAAATCTCATATAGATCAAAATCTAATACCACAAAATTTACAAACACGAAAAGCTACTTCATATATCAATCGTGATTATCTAGGACAAAAACACCTATGTACTCACGAAGCTAACATACTTTTTAAATTTTGGAATTTAAATAATCATAGCATTCATTTCCAGAAGATTTGTAGATATTTCGACATCAATTAATAAAATATATGATAACACTCTGATAAAACTATTATATTTTTTACAAGTCCTGAAAATTAAAATGATGAAACTCAAAAAAATTTAGATATAAAATAAAGATAATATATAAACATATTATAAGCTTGACACGATATTTCTAAATTTAAAATTACCATTACCATTGTAATCAGCATCAACATCTAAGAGAATGGCCTTTGACAAGCCAACATGTACATAAGATGCTTATGACATACCTAAGATTCAATCTTTGCTAAACCCTTCTCTTCCATCGAAGCCAAAAAACCTTCCTACAATGCATCAAAAGCAAGAAAGGCCTTCGGTGAGAGCAGCATCCAATGCAGCGTTTGGTGAGAGAGTAGGCCAAAAGAGTTTGTAGTAGCAATCTTGGTGGAGAGCAGCTTTGGTTCATTGTGCCGTAAGAGAGAGCGAAAGAGTGCAGTGAGAGCAGCTTCGATACATTATTTGGCGAGAGCAAGAGTGATTCAATGAGAGAAGCATTCAGTGCATCGATTGATTAGAGTGAGAGCAAGAGCATCAAAGGACATGGTGCAATCGGCATTTGGTGAGAGCAAGGGTAACATTTGGTCTTGATGCTCTATTGTCAAACAAAGCCAGAACCAATGTGATGAATGAGGTCTTGCACATAGGGACCAAGACTCAATGTCCTAATAAACTTAATTGAGATAAGAGAAAACTAATAAATACATAAAAATAATATAAATGATGATTTCAGACCCTAAATCATCTAAAATGAAATAGCACTCAATCGGAGTCATGTATCATGCATTATTTCTCATACATAACACAAATAACACAAATCATTTTAACCCATGCACATGTATGGCAATAAACAATCCAAGCAAAAGGAAATGCAGCACACCTGATCATGACAGTACTCTCTAATGTCATAATCAATCAACCGAAAAATAAAGCAGGCCAACAGTTATCATAATATTATAATACATTTTAATACAGTAGTAAGGTAGTTAAATATAAAATGTTTCATTTCACTTGCTAGCTTCCTAATGTTGTGCTCACGCAGCTGAACTCCACAAACACCGCAAACTTTAAACAACAGATTAAGACTATCCTTCATAAAGGAATTATGAAAGGAGAATGCAATACCTAGGCAATGTTTAAAGAGGTGTAATCCTTGCTCTTTAAGCTCTCCACCGCATCTTTGATAATTTGTTCGATTGGAAGGAATTCCATGCCCAAATCAATAAGCTTTTTTGAAGGATTATGGGCCCTCAGAAGTCCAGGTTGGGTATCCTTGGGGAACCTGAAAAGGAAAACAAGGGGAAATTAATGAGAAAGCCTCACGATGTAAGAACAAAAAAATAAAAGGCTGAAATGATGACGTGAGGAGAGAGAGAGAGTTCATACTTTGGCAAAATGTATTCAGGGTAAATTTCAGCAACCTTTGAAGCGAAGTCGCTGAAATGGATTATGCTTTCGACACAGAGATGCCTCCCTGATGCAGATGGAATTTCATATAAAAGAATATGTGCAAGTGCTACATCTTTGACATGAACAGAACCCATATAAAAGTCCTCATAGTGTTCAGTGCACCCTGCACCAATTAAAGCCAAATATTATTCCGTAATGCAGTATTGGGTTTCAGGTCATTAAGTGGATAAAGGAAAGAGTTTTTGCATTCTTCATACATAATAAAATGGCTTTTAAAAGACACTATAAAAGGACAGAGAAGTAGCAACCTGCAACATGTTTTGCAGGCACATTATGTAAAATGGCGTCTAGAATGAATAGAAAAATATTGCAGACCAACACCAATAGAATGGTTTGTCCAATGCCTACAATAGCTAAGAAAGGATTTCTAAGACATTTAGGAGGAAATAATAGCTAGTAGTAAACCATGAAACATGAATATACTCCCCAGATAAGAAATTGAGTCCTTATGCTTAAGGAGTACAACGGACAAGGCTATAAAAAAGGAACCGAAATCAAGATATCCCAATTTGACAAAGTTTACACTTGCTGGCTAGACTGACAGTTGTACATTAGAGTGCGAATCTGTAACATGAGTAACCCTTAAATAACAGTCAATGTTGATTTTAAAAAAATATACATGATTTATCATATTTAATAGACCCTTGCAGGAAATATCAGAATTGCAAAACTCTACCTCTCTCTCTCTCTCTCTCTCTCTCTCTCTCTCTCTCTCTCTCTCTCTATATATATATATATATATATATATATATATATATATATATATATAATCACTTGAATGATAGGTGAAATTTGATGCAACTGGAATAGAAACTCCGGTTCTTTGTTAAGCTGTCTGCAAATATAAAAGAAAGATTAATAGTTTTAAGATTATGTTACCGAGATGTAATGAACATTATTAAGAGATCAGGAATAAAAGTTGTACATTGCAAAGAGCAGGCAATCCAAGAATACATGAGCACCGTTTTGAGTTAGCATAGTTCCGTAACATCATAAGCAGATCTCAAGCCAAGCTGATAATCAAACGTTTTCAATTACCTAGATTACTATGTAGTCATATGTTTAACTTAATTCTCATCAAACGAATCACTTCATTACCTACAATTCAGTCAAATTTATTAAAAATATTAGATCATATGCTTCAAGCAGCATTCTAATGAAGAATTGCGTATTCATGGTCATAGTAACTAATTCATAAGACCGCATGGAAAATTGTTAAACGGGACTAATCTTAGTCTGGATATATAAGTTAGAATTGTAATAGACGATGTGATTTTGATGTGTTTATATAACTCATGGATCATACAACTTATGCATCTAAAAATAATAAGTTGATCAATCGTACATGCAATCCATGATTGTACATACGATCCATGATCACTTCACAAATAGAGATCATTATATTCATACCTTAAAAATTAATATTACCATCCAAATTTCAATGCATGCATCAATCAGTCAAATAGTTGATGATACACCTATGTCATCACATCCTTCTCCTATGAAGCTTTCTCTCAGTCATGCGCTTCAATCAAACATTCACTATTAAAACTTACTTTTCTTAGTCGCTTCACATCAAAAGACAACATACATTCAAGTTTTTGATAAGTTAAATCAAACCGTACATTAACCACTTCTACTTAATTCACTGGATTTGTGACCCATTACTCAATGATGAAACGAAGAACATATGATTTGAATCAATCATCCATCATATTAGTAAAAGTTTGTGGGCAGACTTTCCAACACAATAAATAACCTCAAATGATATAGGCTCGACTTTTCTTGTCATGAAAAACTCTTCAAACCTTGAAAGTTGCAATGGACCTTCACAAATGCAGAATCCATCGCCTCAAACTCTACAAAAGGTGTTGGGTGATATCACTTGGTTTGTCTATAATTCCATTCTCTCAATCAACTTTTGATGAGATTGATATTTTCATTTGCATCATCCACAAGTTCTAAACTTATCAATCTCCTTTCTCTAACTTCAATCTATGGCAATGACATTCTACAGTATCTGCCACATAATGTCGAATACAAAACCATACTAATACTAAAGTGAAAATTTTGTTGTAGACAAATTCATTTCAATCACAGCCGCACGTTTCCGAACTACTCCAAAATCTATAACAAAACCAAATTAGGTCCTACAAAATCTACATCACTTGCAATGTTGAACTGAAGTATAATCTAATACCTAATCACTCATGCCTACCTCTCTATAGCCTAGAGATGAATCTAACGTCACAATCAAAAGCAATCACCATGAGTAATCCATCTCTCTCGATCTTCTTCACATACATTTGTGTTAACCTATCAAACGAATCAATGTCTCATAAAAAGAAAATGCACGGTCATCATTAGCTGATCTACAACAATCAATATGACACCGCTTCGCCATCTGAATATGAGATATCCCATAACAAAAATTGTTGGCGTCCAAAAATAATTAAACATTAAGTGTTCTTAATTAGATTTAATTACATATGATTAATAGTAAGTAAAATTTTCAATCTTTTTTACAAGCTAAATTGTATTTTTCATATACCCCTCCTTGCTTTCACATACAGAAACTGAAACATCCCCCACTCCTCTCAGATTCATTCCAGAAATAGCAAAACAAGATGGAGAATCACTCTTAGAATCATTATTCCTTTCTCGTTTTGCATTACCCTTTCCTTCAGTTCAAAACCCGCACTTCAAATTCTACCTATTAGGACAAAAAAGCCACATCCGTATCCTCTTTGTGTTTGCATGACTGGAAACCCCTCCGTCTCTCCCTGTGATGACTCGCATACTGACTCGACTCAAATGTTAGAAGCTCTGACCAATTTTGCTTGCCCGCGTCCCCTTCCTCTACTTCACAGCATGTGATGGGATCATGGCATTCAAAAACATTTGAAACTCTCATTTGTTTCTCCCAACACCGAGCCGTCTCCACTGTTCTCTCTGCTCCGCTTTTCCAATCGCACAAACCACAGCCAAATGAACTTCCCAACCATAATTTCCTATCTGCTACATAACCCACAATCGAAATCCTCGTGATCTTTCTCCGTTCATACGACTAGCCCCATAGATTCTCGTCTCTACCAACAGTAACCAAATAGGAATCCCTTTATCACGCCGTCAGTACGTTGACAGTGTCGTGAAGAAGTCTTACCCTCCTTTTCTTCTTCTGTGTGCGTAAACCCAAAACTTCTTCTGCACGTCTCCTCCACGCACTACAGAAGCCTCGCGATCCCTCATGAGACATCAACTCTACTATATAAACCAAAATCAAACCTTTTTGATCCGTCTATCATACAACACAAACCAGCACCGCTCGAATTCAAGACTTTGCTTCATTTAATTTTCCTAACTCAAAATCCTATATGTTTCTTTTCTCTAAATATAGCTACCCTTCTTCATAATTAAATAAAAAAAACAGAAAATCAGAAAAAGAATTTGTGTTTATCTCATTGCTTCAACAAAGTCATCGTCGTTGACTTCACTGGTATGGGGCATAAGAATTATTCCTAAAATATCTATTTGATGAAGTTCGAGTACCTGTTTAGTGAACTAAATATTGCTCAGGGTAATTGTGCACTTTTTTTTAAAAAAAAAAATTTATAAGAATCAGGGATTTAAGTATCTATCCAACAAAACAAGAGCGCATGTTCAGAGAATTAAGTTGAGTAATGGAAAAGTAAACTAACTTTTCGGGAAAATATGTGCTTGTGATTTATCTTTTTGCGGGTATAATGAAAGCTCATAATGTCTTATAGACCGTGGGTGCAAGTATTTTACATTGCTCCCCTGTTACAGTGCTTACAATTTTGATTAGCGCATCTTATAAATTATTAGACAGGTTGACATTCCCTCGATGCCCCCAAACGGAGATAGACGCCAGAAAGCTGTCGAAATTTTCTTTGAATTTGGACTAGGAAATAACTTAAAATTTGGGACTATTTAAACTTGCTAAATTGACTCAAAGAAAAAATCTTTTAATGTACAAATATATTTCAATTTGGGCTTTTGAAATTAAAAAAAACGATATAAATTTAGGCTCATAGAGCTTGAAAGTAATTTGAATTAGGACTTTTAAATTTATACTCTTAGGCTTTTAAAATCAAATAAAATTAAGCTTTTTCAAACTTAGGCTCCTAGGGTTTAAAATCATTCAAAGTTGAGCTTTTCGAACGTAGGCTCCTAGAGTTTAAAACTGATTCAAATATGGGCTTTTAAACTTGCAAAGTAATTTAAAATTGAATATTTGACTAATAAAGTGAATTGATGGATCGCAAAAAATCACTGGAATTAAAAGTCATTGGAGCTTATGCAAGTCCGCTTAGAAGATGTGCAATAGTTCATTTAAAAGAGAATAAAGTCCACTTAGAGAATGTGCAATTGTTCATTTATAAGTGTTGAAATATTGGAGTAGAGGGGTTATAAACCCTATTACAAGGGACACTCATAAGGAAAGAAATAAAAACAAAATAAGGGAAATAGAAAAGCAAGTAAAAACAAATAAGACAACAATTTACATATTAACAACGGCTAAAGATAGTTGGTTTTATTCTAATATTCTAATACTCCCCCTCAAGTTAAAGCATAAATGTCAATCATGTCCAGCCTTGCATTGAAGTCATCGAACAGTGATCGAGAAAGGTTCTTTATAATGATATATGCTAGTTGGCCACTGGATGCCACAAAAAGAACACCAATTTCTCCGAGTCAGGCTTTTCCTTGATGAAGTGTCCATTAATATCCACATAGTTGGTACGATCATGTTGAATCGGATTGTTGACAATGCTGGTGACAGTCTTATTATCACAGAACAACACAAGGGTCGGAGGTCGGCATACGTAGTTCGTGGAGCATGATGCTTAACCAGAGAGCTTCACAGACCCCTAAGAACATGGATCGGAAATCACTTTCTTGTTTTTCCACATGATAAGATTTCTCACATAAATGAGCAGTACCCGGAGGTTGATCGTTAATCATGAAATGATCCGGCCCAATCAGCATATGTATAATGAACAATAGAACGAGATGTGTGGCATTAAAAAAACAAATTTGAGCCCGGTTTGCATTTTAAATAGTGGAGAATCTGATGGACAGCATGGAGATGGTGCTCATAGGGGTCATGCATGAACTGGCTTATTATACCACTTGTGTGGCATATGTCGAAACGTGTATGAGCGAGGCAGATGACTTTCCCTACAAGGCGCTGGTAGTGTGTCTTGTTAACGGGAACAACATTAGAAATATCAGATAATTCTTTATTGGGATCTACTAGAACAACCGCCAATTTTCACAAAAGCATATTATTCTATGTTAATAGGTCAATCACATATTTGCGTTGAGACAGAAAAATTTCCTGTGATGACCAAGAAACTTTCATGTCTAAGAAGCTTTGAAGGGATCCCGAGTCCTCCATATCATAGGGCATAGCTAGAATGACTTTCAAAGACTCAAACGTTGTTAGATCGTTTTCTATGAGAATGGTATCATCGATACATATGATAAGAACAGCAATATGGTCATTGAATGAATGCATGAAGAGATTTCGATCCGATTGAGCCTGAGTAAAACCATGGTCTGCTACTACCTCTGTGAACTTGTCAAACCAGGCTCGTGGGGATTGCTTTAGTCTATAGAAGACTTTCGCATCCGACACACTTGCCCTCGGGAGGTAGTAGACTCAAAAACAGGGGGAGGGACATGTACTCCCCTGTAAGATTATGGTTTAGGAATGCATTCTTTTAACATCGAGCTGGAGGGCAAATCCAAATTCACCGCAAGAGATAACAGGACCAAATCTTATTTAATTTGGCCACCCAATTAAATGTCTCCTCAATCAACCTTAGAGGTCTGTGAGTATCCTTTGGCGACCAATTGTGTCGTGTTGCACTAAAAGGATCTATCTGAGTTGAATTTAATGCTAAAAAACCATTGGCATCCCACTGATTTCTTACCCTAAGAAATATCAACGACGTTTCATGTATGGTTTTGCCTAAGAGCATTCATCTCCTCCATTACTGCAAATTTTCAGGCAACAATAGAAGATCGGATCTGATGATCCATCAGGGTAGTGGCAAATGCTCTATAGGTCGGCGATAAACTGCGGAGAAAGAGATATTTTGTCATGTAACTAATACTCTTTGTAAGGACTAGAGTCAACAAAACTAACATTCTAAAAATATTAAACAAACAAATTTCTAATGAACATGAAGCATAAATATTTCAAATGCTCAAATTCCCAAGATGATGGACGAGTTGATAAGCAATTTCAACCAGAGGGGCCATTTTTAAATCAACTTTTTAAAGTAATCAACTAAATTACTCAATTTAAAATTAATTACTTAAAAGACTTAAAAGAAAATCTAATTTATTCTCAACAATAGTTTATCGGTGGTGATAAACTTTTGACCAACTTCAACTCATAATGAATGAATGTCATACCGAGTGTACTTTATATTCACACTCAATTTAATTTTACGCAGTATGGATGTAGTCTGGGTCTTCTGTCATCGTGATTTGATCCAAGGGCTCCGCAAAACTAGTGGTTATGACCAAACCCACTGACCGGATGGTTGACGCCAAATAACACCATTATATACTGTCACGCACGTAGCTCGTATGATCTCCTTATTGCTTTCTGCCATTTGAGTTGCAAACCATAAGACTACATGTTATTAAGGTAAAGTCTTCTGTTAGTTAAAATCGACTTAATTTTTTCCTCTTATACAATCACCCACCATAAATCTACAAGAATCTCTTGGACGATACAACTCATGGTTGCTGATAATGATCTTTCAGTCAGTTTTGGTCAACTTTCTTTTCTGACTTAGTAGATCAAAGATCTTGATAACCCAAGAAAATGAAACCATGAAATTTTGATTTAGTCATCATTTCTCCCACCATACATTTTTAAGCTCAAGGCGATAAATTTTTTATAATTTAAAATTATGTCAGCTACTAATTAAACATAGTGGCTTGCACCTATGAGAAACCTTGAACCTCATTCAAAAACTCTCGACAAATGAGGGCAAAATATATATGGGTAGTGTCTTATCTACTGGTTCATTTATCTTTCGAAAATTTAACCTGGAATATGAAAAACAAAAAGCTCTTCGCAACGATGAGAGTCCGGGGCAACGAAATTTTTTAAGCCCGCAGATTTTCGATGACTAAGATGGGGATGATTTCTTTTTTCATCTTTGGCTAGTAATACATTTACTATAATAGCAGCTTGAAAATGATAACGGATAAATGAAAAGTTAAATTTCTTTCTTTTATTATAATTAAACATAAATTTGGGTAAATTCTATATGGTAAACATCGAGGTATAACCCATGGATTTTATTTAGAGAAATTGTTGCTGAAAAGTCACAGTAGAAAGATAGTCCATCAAGTGAGCTTCAAAGTATCAAACTTAAATCTCAATACAAGAATCTACCGTTTAAAGGTCCCAATAACCATTTGGTAAGCATCGAGTTATGACCATTGGATCTTAATATAAGAATCTACCATCAAAAAATCTAATAGAGAAAGAAAAACTGTCTGTCTGAGAGCATTGGGGTGTGATATTTGAGTTTCAAGTCTAAATATCAACTACCAAAAGTAATTATAACAGTGGTTGACACTATAAACAGTTCTCTTGTTCTCTAGAAGATAAGAATACTCATGGGAAATTTTATTACATTACCACTATCTAGCTCAATGGTGTATAGATTCTCATCATTGATGTTATGGTAATTGTTACAATTCAATGCTGCATTAAATTAGTTTGGAAGAAACTATTTAGAAGGCAAATGGGAATGAAAAATTATTGAATTTAAGGCTCATCAACTACTGCCCGAGTAACCAATTATTTAATAAGTTATACTATCATAAGTGAGTATTCCTACCCACAATCAACTAAGAAAATCTAAAGTGGGTTAAATGGAGTAGCTCTACCAGTGAGTAAGTAATCTTTTTTGGATTCAAAAATAATAATCCCTTACTATTGAAAAGAAACAGCCAACAATGTTGTATGTAAGTACACATGGTACTGAAAGTTACCAAGGAAAAGTGTTTAATCAAGAGAATATGTAAAAAGTTTATGGTTGTTCCAATCATGAAATTGTTATCTTCAATTTGTTAGCATAGCTCAAGGTTCCTGAAGGTGAAAAAATTATAGAAATATTTGGTGTGACATCCGATTTATGCTCTCAGAGATCCATAATTCACAGTGTAATTCAAAAATGAATTTCAAGAAAACTCACTTATGAGCTATAGTTGTTTATGCCAGCCAGAGATGTCCTACTAAAGTTTATGATCGTTTATCCGAAACCAAATACATGATCATCGTTTATGCCTCGAAGTTTATGTCAGCAAAATATGACTTTGGTTATTCCTCAATTCCCAGTTAGTTCAAAATAACTGAATGAAAGATATAATCAATTCCAATTGAAAGAGGGGTCATAAAATGCAAACCAACAAGCATTAATTTTAGTTCTCACACTCCCTAACAAGCTATTATATAAGCCTAATAAGAAGCCATTCATGCCATTCAAATTTTGGAAACTCTCTTGTAATACAAGAGTGTGTTTCTAACTGATCATAAAATCACCCCATAAAATGGGATGTTTTTTAATTTATTTAGGTTAACTTGTGTTTGATGTTGAGGACCCCAAATGTGTTTTATCAGAAAAGAGGCTGCCTAGCATCAATATTTTATTAGATTAATAACGACTTCCTGGTTGAGAACCCCAACGATAAGGGTTGACATCATGCCTTGCATCAATATTTTATTCCTTTTCGGTTGACATCGTGCATCAATGCTGATATTCCCAAAAAATTGCTTAACAATTTTGTGATCAAACAAAATATATAAATGATAAAATTTAGAAAACAATTTTTTTTTTTCTCTTTGATTAATCGAGATTTTGAAAATTCAACTGAAAAATCTTTGAAATTTTTAAGCTTTAACAAGTTAAGTTGGAAAGGTGCAAGTTCTACTACAGCTCAAGTCAATGGCTCAAGTGGGTCAAAGAATTCAGACTCAATATGTCCAAAAATATGATTGAGTCGCTAACAGCTCACTTCACTCAAAAAATCATAAAAATGATTGTAGTGAGGAAACAAGTTCTTCTTACTCAACAAGACAAAAACAATCGTAATAGAAGAGCCCACATCTTTTTAGTCTGAAGATGAGAGTTGTATAGTTCCCAACCTTATCAAATTTGATGAGTTTATAAGTTTCAAGATTTTGTGATATAAGAAATGAGACTTCCCTATCTATTAAGTTGAAGAAGCACAAGTTCATTACAATCTAGTTTTAAGATTCAAGTTGGTCTTAAAGATTAGACTCAAAAAGCCCAAATATGATTGAATCGTTGATATCTCTCTTTACTCAACAAGCAATAAAAACGATTGTAGTAAAGAAGTCTTTGTTTTGTTAATTTGATGACAATAACTGTCAAATTTCAAGTCTATTCAACTTGATAAGTTCAAGAGAACTAGATTATAGAAATTTTCCCGATTAGTTGAAAGATCAAAGAAAATCGAAGGAATGATTGTCACTCAAGAAAGCATCAAGCAGAGTTCTAAGTCCTTTTTAAGTAAAGAAAGCTCAAAATTTTCCAGAAGGTCTGATCAAGCACATTGCACAAACCAAGGAATCTCTCTTCTTCAAATAAGTTTGTCCAAGCAGAAAGCACAGGCTCAATGACGGTATCCCAAAGTTCGTTCAAAACTCAAAGCTGAACTAAGGAAATTCAACCTTTAACAAGTCTGATAAAGCATTAAGCACAGAGCCAATGATTTCTTAACATCAACCTAATACAAGCTAAAGGGTTAGGTCATTGGCATACATCCTTCAATCAAGTCAATTTTCACATGCAGCATAGGACAAAAAGAATGTTTGTTTTCTGCCAATTCATCCATTCATCAAAACCTATCAAAATATAACGTAAAGGCAAAAAAGATGAGCCCAATCTCCATGTCAAATGAGTGACAACAAGTCAGAGATCACATCAACCAACATTAGTATATAATGATATAAGTCTACAAATCTAACTTGAGATTTATACTGTGTCGACATCCGTAACCTTCCTTGGAGATTCGCAAAGTGAAACCCTCAACGTGATATCCAAACAAACTTTTGAAATTCACAAGGTCAATCAGTTTGTAACAAACATGGTCCGCTTAAGACACGGAACATATTTGTTGGAGGCATTTATTGACTTTAAAAAATAACTACAGATTATAATTATTGTTAATTAGATTTAATTAAACTTAATTATAATTTAGTTAAGATTTAAATCCTTTTAATGCTTTAAAAAATAACTAAAGATTATAATTATTGTTAATTAGATTTAATTAAACTTAATTAAGATTTAGTTAATATTTAAATCTTTTTAATGCTTTAAAAATAACTAAAGATTATAATTATTGTTTATTAGATTTAATTAAACTTAATTAAGATTTATTTAAGATTTAAATATTTTTACATGCTAAATTGCATTTTTCATATACCTCTAATTCGATTTAGGGTCTGTCTGGGATAGCTACAGCTTATCGAGCTTATCCAAATAAGCAGCTAATCCTGATAATCTGTTGATCAGCAGCTTATCCCGATAAGTTAGCTAGCTGTTTGGTTTGTGTGTTTCAAAAATAGATGATTCTGGATAAATGATCATTTTGCCCCTGTTCTAGAAAAGTTGTTTAGCTGTTTGGTTTGTGCGTTTGGAAAACAACTGATTTGCTATTTTTTTGTTGATAAAAGACCGTTCTGACAGGTTTTGTGTTCTTGTTTACACTAAAACTTTAACGACTACACATTTGACAGTTCAGAACAAAAAATATCATTTCTTAACAGTACAAAATTATGCTAATTTTAATAATTTATGTAATTATTAACATCTTAAAATGATGTTAATAAAAATCATTAGGAAAATGAGAAAGGAAATATGATTTAAGAACAACAGAAATCACCCCTGCTTGAGTTTATTAGCGAAACTAAGAGCCTATAATAAATGTTTTGGATTTAGAGCAAAGTTGATCAATTTAAATTGAAACATAACTCCTTGGAACTTGTCAAAAGAAAATTTAAACAGTTTTCAAAAAATATGTCATAAGTGCAACAAATCCCGTTCCCAATCCGTTCTTTTTTTTCAATTTCTCAACAAAAAAGCTTACCATAGTTAAGTGAGAAAGGGTGCTAGCCTAATAATTGACATCGGAACAAAAATAAACATAATTTCATTGAAGGACAATTTGTTCTTAATATTATTTAACTTTTTATGCTATTTCATTGGATTTACTATTCGGTAAATTAAGGTTTAGTTCAAGTAATACATTCATACAGAGCAAAAGTTTTATGAACCTCTCTCAAGCTATTCCATAAATGTGCTTGAATATCTTTCTTAGAATAATATATGAAAAGTAGTTTTAAATATCATACTTCCAAAGACAAGCTGAAGACAATTTGGTTATAAATCATCTTATCGGTCTGAAACTAAAAATTGAAACAAAAAAAAAAACGTTTGGAAGACTTGCATGCCTACAACTTATTTCCTTTATATTTACATATCTAACACCTAAAGTTCAATTTTTACATATATGCCACCTTATCTATGCATTAAAATATGTATTTCAATTTTTCAAACATAAAAAAGTTGTATTTTTTATTTGACATGAAAGATTTGGGTATTATAAATGTACAAAGTAAAGTTCAAGTGTTAGATATGTCAATACACATGAATCGAGTGGTATGCATGTAAATGCCCCGATATTTTTTATTTAATAGAATACAGAGCAATACCTACAAGGGTGCAGCAGTAAGTTCACTGGAAACTCTCCTGCAAAGGCTCCCAAGTAGTATAGAAGTTGTTTTGTAAATTGTTCTTCAACCTTATCTTACAAAATCACAAAAAGTGGAAATATATGTTAATTAATTAAGCTTTAGCAACTATGATTGCAGAGCAAATAAAGAATTTACATACTAGTAAGGGCATTATAGAAGTCTCGGCCAAGGAAATTAAATCCAACGCTAATTCCTATTGTTGTCAAGGTGAGAGCGAAAACAGCTGCGAGCTTTAACCTAAAACATAAAAGTGAAAGAAGAAGCTACAGCTCACTCTATCTCATCTTTCTTCATCGGCTCCAGCAAACTCTGTGGCCGACTAGCATGTCGTGGTGCCGCGGGGCGCACCTCTTCTCTAGTGAAGTATTAGGAGAGTGGACGAGAATCTACAGACTCGAAGACGGCAGGATTGCTTGGAGATAGAATCGGCGCAGCAATATTTGATGTGGGAGGAGAGGAGGCAAGAGAGGAGGGAAGAGAATAATTTTTTTACCAGGGGGCGACGATCGGGTAGCGAGGGCAAGGAAGTAATAGCTAGTGGCAAACGCGGAATGCAGGGGTAATGCCACAATGGGCGTTTAATGGATTAGGTAAAATGTCATTTTTAAAAACTCACGATAAATGGGTGAATCAAACAGTGAGGCGGCTTTTTGAAAATGCCGCACCTATATGTTGCCCCAAACAGACCCTTAGAAAATCTTTCGTGCAATTCCCCTTGCTTTCATGTACAAAAACTGAACTTCCCCCTGATCCTCCTAGATTCATTCTGAAAACTACAAACAAAGCCAGAGAATCCCTCTTCGAGTCGTTTTCCCTCTCTCGTTTGACATTCCCCTTATCTTTGATTTGAAACTCTCGCTCTGGATTCTCCCTGTTCTGTCGCAGAAGCCACATCCATATTGCCCCTGTGTTCGTATGGCTAGAGCACCTCCATCTATCCCCAAGTTCGCTCAAATCAAAAGTTTGAAGCTCTGCCTTAATTTACTCGTTCAAACCCCCTTCCTCTACTTTGCAGCACGTGATGGGTTGTGTCACGTAGATACATTCAAAACTTTTCTTTCTCCATACGCCTTATCTCTCCTACATCAAACCGTCTCCACTTTTCTCCTTGCTCTACTTCTCCAATCGAATGAACCAAAAGTCAAACAAATCTCTTAAGTGTAATTTCCTCTCTACTACATACCCCACGACTACAATCCCCGCGATCTTTTGCAATTCGTAAGACTAGCACCTTCGACTCTTGTCTCTACCAACAGTAACCAAGCACAATCCCTTTATCACGCTCCAATAAGTATATAGTGTCACAAAGAAGTCTTACCCTTCTTTTCCTTCTGTGTGCACAAATTGAAAACTTCTTCTGCTATAGTCTCCTCTTCGGACAAAAACATCATGATCCTGCATGAGACTTTTCTTAGCTAGATAACCCAAAATCGAAGCTTCTTGCTCCGTCTCTCGTGCGGCCCAACCTAGCATTGCTCAAATCCAGGTTCTGCTTTGCTGCATATTCCTAATTGGAAACCCTATAAGTTTTTTTCTCCACATTTAGTTGCCCAACCTATTTAAACAAAAAATAAAAAAAAGTTTGTGTTTTATCTCGCCATCTCTACACCATAAACTTTGAGGATTTTGCATGCAAATGTATAACAAAATGGGCCACAGAAACATTTCTGAAATATCCATTAGAGGATGAATACCTGTTCAAGGGAATTAAGTACCATTTGAGAAAATTGTGTACTCATCTGAAAAACTTTTATAAAATAATGAGATTTAAGGACTCATCTTGGGAAACATGAATACTTATTCAGGGAATCAAGTACCGTTCAGAGAAAGTAAAGTACTTGTTAGGCAAAATATGTGATTTTGATTTGTCTTTTTTGCAGGTATATTGAAAACCATAGTGTCTTATCGACTGTGCATTAAAATATATTGTTTTGCTACCAAACAGCAATGTCTCACAACACTGACCAGCGTGTCTTATAAACAGTTGAGCAAACTGGCATTTTCCTGATACCACCAACGAAGGTAAAATTGGGAAGATATTGAAATTTTATGTGAATTTGAGCTTACAAATAACTTGATGTTTTGGAATATTTAAACATGTTAGATGACTTTAAAAAAATTTTATTCAAACTTGTAAAAATATTTTAATTTCGGTCGATGAAATTGAAAAAAAAGATTTAAATTTAAGCAATTAGAGCTTGAAAATAATTTGAATTTGAGATTTTAAATTTAGGCAGCTTTTAGGGTTTTAAATTTAATTAAAATGAAGTTATTTCAAACTTAGGCTCCTATGATTTAAAATCAATTAAAATTGGGCTTTTTGAACTTAGGCTCATAAGGTCTATAAATAATTCAAATGTGAACTTTTAAATTTGCAAAATAATTTAAAATTGAAGCATTTGGACTTATAAAGTGATTTGATGGCTCACAAAGAATTGCTGGAATTAAAAGTAATTGAAGCTTATGCAAGTCCGCTTAGAAGATGTGCAATATTTCATTTAAAAGAAAAATCAATTCTACTTGGAGAATGTGCAAACGTTCATTTATAAGAACTACTCAAAGTGTGTGGAATGATTAAGAATTCAATAAACTCTAGATATCATGAGTTTAACATTCTAATTTCTCCACCAAATTCATAATACACCTGCTAATGAATATAAGACAATTCATTTAAAGCCCAAAATATAACTTTGCCAATGATCAAATAATTCAATACAACAACAACAACAACAAAAAAAAACCTTAATCCCACTGCGTGGGGTCAGCTACATGAATCCCTTTTCTCCATTGCGTCATATTTAGTGTTAAATTTTCATTTTGTTCTAATAAATTAAGATCAAATAATTTAATATCCAAGTAAAATTCTATTGTTTCAAATGGTTTCAAATTTCACAAAATTCAACGATAAGTTTCAATCCAAATGACATGTCTTAAGGATTTGTGCAAAGATATGTTTATTTAATTGTTCAAATAATTTTAAGTCATGCATATGCATCTAAACAACAAAGTTTTGGTGTAATTGGCAAAATTTAAATGATTGTAAGCCTTGTAGTTGTATTTCAAGATATTTCATAACTGCAATATATAACTTCGAAGTGCATGTTTAGTGCATTAAGATGCATGTGGATTAGCAAACCCGTGTGTACTCCATAAAATTAAATTAGTATTTAAATTTAAATGGTTTTAGATTATTGTGCACGTTAATGTTATATATTCACTCGCTATGATAAGTATGCAAGATTCTTTTGAAAAAAAAAAAATCTAAGATTATTTCAAAAATAAAGAACCCCCATATACTAAAAGTTTAATAAAAAAATAATTAAACTATGTATCATTTCGGATTTCTCTTCCAAGTGTGTTTGATCGTAACCGTCAATTTATTTTATTTGTAATAACATTTGTTTTTTCTAGTGTGATTTGAGTTGTCTCCGATATCACAAAAATATGATATTTCTATTGTTGTCGTGAAGTTAGATGCATCAATCAACCAAGACAAGACTTACACTAATCTATAAAGGTACATTTTAAGAGATAAGTCCCTATTTGGGAGGCTCAAATTCACCTAGCATGTTTTAGTGTAGTGGAATGCACATCTTCATAATGGGCAGCATAATATTTCCTATAAGTTTTCCAAGAGATGGAAGGATTCTACCCTTTAAAGCATGAAAAAAACTAATGGAGAAAGTGGGATGGACTCTCACAAAAACAAAAGCAATTTTCACAATAATACACTATTGACTTTATAAGGCATGTCATTTTCCTTAGCATTACTCTTGAAGAGATGTTTGCCATCATAATACACATATAACATACATTCCTACATTTCAAAAGAACTTCGACTCTTCCCTAATAAAGACATTAGCCACAAGTGACTTTACAATGAACATTGAAAGATAAAATAAAAGTCATAGAAAGAAGCTCTCTAACCCTCAACAGGGAGGCTGCACAAAAAACAATGAGAAGAAGAAAAAAGACTTCAAAAGGTAATAGCAAGACAGCCACTCCCCAGTCAAGATGTTCATGGCTTTTTGTCATCCCGAGAACGTTGGTAACCATTTACTATGACTAGCCTCGTGACCAGAAATCCCTCTTAAATGTAGGAGCATGGATGATTCGTAGTTTCGAGGCTGTCTGAAATATCTTCATCAGTAACCATGGGTTACTTCATTCTAACCTAACACTAAAGGAGTGGGTTTGTTGTTTTGCATGTCCTAGTCCTTAACACTATGTATGTACCAAAACTAACCTAGGCTTCTATACTCAGATTAGTCGAGGGTAAGTATATGACTCTCGGTTTAGTGTCTAAATTAGCTAACCAAAATTTCACGCCAGATCTTCTTAGGTTATGTTCTCGTTCTTTACCTTGGTGTGTTTTATATGTTTTTTTGAAGTTCAATATTTAAATTAATATCATGTTTGATTCCTAGACTTGACGTTTACGCGGAAAAATCATGATTTTCTATTATTAAAGTATTGTTTAAAGATTTGACTTTTAATGATTGTAGGGAAAAACCATCTTTGGAGAAGTATTCACCATCATTTTTTTTAGGCATTTTTTTTGTTATTTTTATTTTGAAGTATGAAATGACATATGAAAGAAAACAAAGCATGAAACTACATATGAAACGACATGAAATAACACATGTAAAGTAGTAATTAACATTAGATTAGACTTGGGCTAAATTTGAGCTGAGGTACGGTATGGGTTAGCTGGTTCAGGCCTGTGTTGATCTTGGGTTGGCTTGGGTTAACTAAGATTAAGTTTGGGTTGACCTGGGTTGAATTGGGTTTGTCCCAGGCTGAGCGAAGTTTGATTTAGGTCGGTCTCAGGCTAAGTTGGGTTAACCCTGGTTGGCTTATGTTTGATTTGGGGTTGACACGGGTTAAGTTGGGTTATCCCTAGTTGGATTAGGTTGACCCGAGTTAAGTTTGGGTTGTTTGGATTGACCCGAGTTAGGTTGGGTTGACCTGGGATAAGTTTAGGTTGACCCGAGTTAAGTTTAGGTTAGACTTACTTTGAATTAGTTCTAAGGTTGAGTTTGGGTTAGACCTAGTTTGGGTTAGGTCTAAGGTTGGGTTTGACATTTGGTTTGCGTTCAAGTTTGAGCTGTGTTTTAGTTTAGATTTAGGGTTTGAATCCGGTTTGGGTTTGGGCAGACATGGGTTAGGTTAGAATTGAGTTAGGTTTCGTTTGGGTCAGACCTGAGTTAGCTTAGGTTTGGGCCAAATTATGTTAAATTTTGGGTGTCTGATTTAGGTCGGACCTGACTTAGGTTTTAGGGTTTAGGCTAAACCTAAGTCAGATCAGGTATAGGGTTTGGGTCAAATTAGGTTAGTGTTTGGGTCAAGTCCGATTTGGGTCGGATCTGAGTTAGGTTTTAGGGTTTGGGCTCAACCCGAATCAGGTCAAATCTAGTGTTTGGGCAAGAGTTTGGGCTAGACCTGAGTTGGGTTAGTTCTATGGTTTGGGTGAGGATTTGGGCTAGACTTGGGTTGGGTCAGACCTAGGGTTTGGGTTAGGGGGGCGAAACCTGGGTTGGGTCGGGTCTAGGGTTTGATTTAAGGTTTGGTTAGGCTTTGAGCTAGACTTGGGTTGGGTCAGGTCTAGGGTTAGGTTGGATTTGGTTCAGTTCTTATTTCGGTTATAACTGTGTTAGGTTGGATTTGGGTCAGGTCTGATTTGGATCATATCTGGGTTAGGTTAGGGTCTGACTAAATGAATTAGGGATAAATTGGCTCGGGTCAGCCTAAGTGAAGCCAAAAGGCAAGCCTAATCCAAGGTTATTGAGTTGAATTAGCCTAACAAAACTTAGGAAAATAAATTCTTAAATTAGAAAAGAAAAGGGGAGTTTACTAGAGAGGATGAGGCCAACTAGAGAGGAGGAAGCTTGTCGGGGACTTTTTCCCATTTCTTCTTCGGAGCAATGGAGTCTACCGCTGTCGTCTATGCGCACCTTTTGCTGAGGAGTTACGGTCTCCATCATATTAGATGGTTGATATATCTTATAGCATGCTCAATTTTCTTTACATTTAACACTTGTTTTTGTGTTATGGTGGTGTTCTGGTGTTATTCTTCTGGTATTCTAGTACTATTCTGGTGATATCCTGTCGATATATCAGAATACCACTAGAAAAATAAAAAAATATCATAATACAACCACAATACCACAGAAATATTAAAAAAATATTACAAAAATACTACAAGAATAACACCAGAATATTTCAAAATACCACCAAAATATCACAATAATATCATCAAAATACAATAATAATACCATCAAAATATCATCATAATACCACCAGAATACCACCAAATTATCACCAGAATACAAAAATAATATCACAAAAATACAATCAAAATACTGAAATAATACCACCAAAATACCACCAGAATATCATCAAAATACCAACAAAATATCACATGAATATCACCAAAATATGAACATAATACAATCAGGATACCACTAAATTAGCACTAAAATATCATCAAAATATCATCAAAATATCACCAAAATATCACGAGAATATCGACACAATACCACAATAATACCACGAAAATACTATCGTAATATCACCAAAATAACAACAAAATACCAATAGAATACAACTAGAATACCACCAGCACAATATCACGAGAATACCACTGAACGGTCTTCGAGCCGGGACACATGAAAAAATAGTTTTTTTTCATATTTTTTTAATTCGCAAAAATCTGATCACACCACTTTACAAATTGCGTTATATTAGAGTCTGCATAGTACGTACTTCGGACGCAATATTTTCTCCTTATTAGGATGATGATGATAATAAGATGAAGGGAAAAGGACTTGATGAAAAAATAAATTGTGTTATATTATAGAATCCATAAAGGGTCTACATATTAACTTTCAACGGAGAAACTATATGTCAATTCCTATGGCACAAATCTTTAGATTAGGGCATCACAAAGAATCATAATACATATAACTACTATTGTAATAGCCATTGTGTCCAAACCAAAATTAACCTTTTAATATAGTATCAAGAAGCATTTATTGAACAATCAAAATAGAATGAGCCATAAGAGTCCCAATCATTTTGTATTTTGTCAACCGCCAACAGTTAGTATCAGTCATAACCAAGATCCTTTCTATGTAATGTAATGAATCCATACAGATAAATGGCAAACTAAAGGACTGGGTTAAATGACAAAAAATTAGAATATGTCATTCAAAATTCTGGTTAGCTCTTTGCTTCATACAAGCAAAAGCTTGAATTAAGATATGACAAATAAATTAGCTGGATGGTTACCTGTTTTCTAAAAGCACCATAATTCATAACATGCTAATTATAAGCATTATTTCATAGCTTTTCTCCTCAAGTAAAATAGAGGCACCCTACCTTGCAGAAGTCGAAGCAGCATCAACATGCTGGCGTTGATACTTGGCGGGATAATTGGGCCCATTACAGTTCCTGGATTCAACACCACCAAATCCAACCCATTCTCCTTGGCAAAGTCCCAGGCTTGCTTCTCAGCCATAGTCTTTGAAACCGGATACCAGATCTGAAACCAATAATACATTAGTCTTAAAGCCATCCAAACCCCTAATTTTCCCCAGTATAAGCAATGAAAGAGCACTCGCCCCGTTCTGCCGGCAATAGTCAAGATCAGTCCAGCAACCCTCGTCCTTGACGACGTCCGCAGGCCAACCGGGGCTGGGCATTATAGCCGAGATGGACGAGGTGACCACCACGCGGCGTACTCCCTCATCGTGTGCCGCCCGAAGAACATTAAGCGTTCCTTTCACCGCGGGATCAAGAAGCTGGCCTTCGGGATCATGAACGCGATCAACGATGCAGGGAGAGGCGAGATGGAAGACACCAGTGGTGCCGCGGAGGGCGGCGACGATGGATTGAGGGTCGAGGAGGTTGAGCTGGAATAAGCGAAGACGCGCCGCAGCGCCTTCTAGAGCTTCGAGATGCTTTGTCTCGCCATCGTCCTCTGCATGGAGAATTTAACCGCTTAGTGAGACGCTATAAGGGGCATGTTGGATATGGGGGAAAAGAGACAGTACGGAGGTCCTTGACGGTGGCATGAACGGTATAGCCTCGGTCGAGGAGGAGACGGACAAGCCAGGATCCGATGAAGCCACTTCCTCCGGTGACGCAGACGGTTTCTTTGATGGCAGACATTGTGGAAGAACAGCGGCAGTGAGTGTGGTGTGGACTGAGGACTGCTCTCTGACCTTTTCTGTCCATACGCTAATATTTATTTTAGTTTTCTAAAATGCTAGTAAGAATATTCGCAAATACGCAAGCATATTAATGAGAATAAAATAAAGAGCCACATAGATTTACTCGGAAAAAGAAAAAGAAAGAGTTAATCATAAAAAAAAATCATAAATAAGATCATAATAATTTTAAATTCATTAAATTTATTTTAAAATAAAAAATAACTACCAACTTTTTATTTATAAAAAATCACTTTACATTTCCAATAATAGCAGAAATTATGAATACCTAACATTATTTATTTTCTTAAGAAAATATGGCCGAAAGTAATTCTAATCCAAAAACTCCCATCTTTTACCACAATAAAATTAAAATAATAGCTAAACAATTTCACAATTTATATATCACAAAAGCACTATAAACATTTCTCTTCACAACTTTTTGTTTAATTCTAGTGAATAGCAAACATTTTCGACCAATGATAACCAAAGAGCTCTCTCTAGTCTTTATTTTCAAATGGAAGTGATATTTTTTACTTTATCATTTAGGATTTAGAATTTTAGACTAAACGACATCACCCATTAAGATCTTTTTATGTTGTATTCGACAACCCTCATCTTTGAAATAGAAAATATTATTTAAATTTTATTCTTTCAAATTTCAAAACTAATTGACTCACCTGACATGAGTCTTTAGACTGATTTCCAATTTACTACTCCTCTAGCTTAACATTATGGGTGTTTTTTTGCTTGAAGGAGCTCATCATATTTTCCCCCTAACCAGGGGATTGTTTTGTAAGTTCAATATTATAATAAAACTAAACATCCAATTATAGTGTATTTGGTTGATGCATTTTTCTTCAAGCCGCCCTCTTAAAGCCTTCTCTTACGTTAGCCTACCCCAATATCTGAAAAAGATTTCTTCATATTAAACTAAGCAAGAAACTCAATAAGAAAATCCAGTGTTTATCATGATTGAAATGACACCACCTATAATAAATTATAATTTAGCTTTGTCAAAGCATTCAACTAAGTGCACTCATGAATGCTTTCTATAAGTCTGTGTCGGCAGGTATA